>CM050166.1:437192767-437315267 GCA_027410445.1 Discoglossus pictus
GCTTGGACAGCAGTGGCTTCCTCTGTGGTATCCAATTTGTGCAGAAATCCATATCATTACAAAGGGTTCACATACTTTTGCTTGCAACTGTATGTATTAACAGTGTTACATGTATGAGCTGAACTTGTGTGGGTAGATCTATTATTTAGATGTTTTCCGTTAAACAAAGTTACACCTCTTATGATTGGTTAGTAAAGTCAGACTATGATAGATTCATAGGCACGGACGCAACCATCTAATGGGTCTCCTGGATATAGTCAATGCCCTCTTTTCCATGAACATATTAATCATATGCACTCTGCACCTTTGGGTAGGAGGTGGACAATCATGTGGAAAAGTTGTTTACATTTTGTAAAGTGATCCAGAACTTAGATATTATAATTATTATACATTATCATTACAGTTATTATTGCCTGTTTACCCACAATAATCTGCATAGATAATAATGTTCAGGCCCATGCCTAGGGAAGCACATTTTCAGGGAAAAGCAGGCAGTGAAATATCTATTCTGTCTTTAAGTGTGACAGTTTCTGATGTGCCAAATATATATATATATATAAACCTATGATTTGAGATGGGTTCCCTGGTGGTAGAGTGGTTAGGATTTGGTGCTTTCACCGATGCAACCTGGGTTTGATCCCAAGCCAGGGAACCAAGAGGTCACCCCACCCTGAAGCCAAGCAGGGTTGGGTCTGGGCAGTGTTTGGATCGGAGACCGCCTATGAATACCAGGAGCTGTATACTGTGTCCCACTGGAGAAGGAACTGGCAACCCAAACCAGTATCTCTGCCATGAATACCAAGTGGATCAGGATGACCATGGACATAAATATGTCCTGGTGTGTTACAGTCCACAAGGTCACAGACAGTTGGAGACAACTGAACGACGCAAAAAAAAAGTGATTTGAAATCTAGAAAGAGGAAAGGAAGGTTTGCACAAATCTGATTGGCCTAGAAAAAATCTGCCTTTTCATAATCCAGGCATTTTGTCTGAGCATTAAAAATTCACTTGTTATGTGGTGTTGGAAATGAGCAAGAAGTAAAATAGCCCTTTACAGTTAATAGATATTTTTTTATTTCATTTTGTGAGAAAAAGAAAAGTTTTGATGAGACTTGAACCCAAGTCTACATCACCACAGATCAGCTTCTCAACTACCGTACTATTTCTTTTCATGTACTGCAATGGGTGAAAACCAATATATCTCATTCATTGCACCTGTCGGTGAGCCTCATAATGGCGGCTTACAACTACTACCTTCAACTCAGTTATTTTAGTAGCAATTTTAAAAAGGAAAGCACTTTTTCCACGTTCTTTCCAACTTTTATCTGATGTTACAGATCACCTATGGCGACTTTAAAATCACTTTAAGAGAAATTAATTTAATTATAAAAATACATAATGGTAATTGACCCTTCTACTAGTGAGCTACATTTAGATACTCTGAGTCTGATTGATCTAATATTAATCTTGTACACGAATACACAGAAGCATCCATACTCACAAGCTATACCTTTACAATAATTTAACATTGTACAATAATAATGTACAAATCCCGGTTAAGCAGAAAGAGAACTGCAAAAATGTGGGGTGATGTTAATTCACTTTTTTAATACATTTATTTATATTAAATAAAAAAGTAGGTATGCTGCAACATAATTAGCAAAAAAAAATAATCACACACAAATTGTGCCATTGCCCAATTAGCGATACATCTAAAGCCATAATTTGTTCATGGTGCCAATAATGCTAATTTGGTAATAATAATGTTTTATTAATAAAGTGCATACAATTGTATAATTTAATCTTTAATATACTTTATACCCCCCCCCCCCCCATTGAAAAGTAGAAGTTATAAGTTGTAATATAGTGCAAGGTGTTAATATACCCCATGTCCTAGTTATATTTATCTAAGCCCAATAAGCACCACATGCTATTTATTTATTTTTTATTTATTGATTTAATAACATATGGCGCTTTTCTCCTAGTTGCTCTCAAAGGTCCCCATTCAATTGCGGGGTCCGATCGGTTTACGAGTTACGGCCTTGAAAAAATAGCAAAAGTTAAACTCGTCACTTACAGCCTCCAGAAGCCTTTGACCTGTCGCTTTCGCATGGCTAAAATCACAAATCATGATTCAATTGCTCAATTTCCCAGAGGCCTGCAAATGGTTTCACACCCGTAAACGGCAAATGAGGGAGAAAATCCATCGAGTGCTTGAGAGAACACGCAAGGAGGTTAAACACCTATTCGTAGCGCTGTAAATGCAAATAAAAAAACAATGCGGAACTGTAAATACCAGGTAAAGCGATGATGGACATTAGAATTAATTGCACAACAGTCTCAAGCTCGCAAATCGGCAAGATATGAAATATATTATTATTATTGCATTTCAGGGTTAAATCGATCTTGGGTATCAATGAGTTAATACATATCAGGCCACCCACACAGACTAGAACAGTATTGGCATTCATTTTCATAATTCTTTATTTTGCGGGTTTGCGAGTTTGAGCGCATATCGAACCCCGAAGCTAATTCAATGACATGTAACCTCCAGGTTTTACTGCTGTAATAATGACAGTCTCATTTTCTATTGGCTGATTTGAAATGGGAGGTTACGGGCTTGCTAAATTGATCATGTTCCTGCCCTGAAGTGCTCCGAACCAGGGCATGGTTTATGGTTTTGGCTTGGGGCCCGTAATTTGCAGCCTTGGGCAATTGAATAGCATCTCAATTGAAGACCAAGGGGAGCCCGCAACTCACTCGCAGACATTTGGCTGTCTGCGATCGAGTTGCGGGCTTCTAATTGAATGTGTCTGAAAGTGTTTTACATTAATTCCCCAGATACTGTGTTACCCAAAAGTTTGAGTAAAGTCTTAAGCTTATTTACCTCACTTTGCCACAGAGGTTGCTCTCTGGGACCCATCTGATTGGAAGGATTTGAACCATCCAGTCCATACCATCCAGTCCACAGTATTAAGGTCAATTAAAATATTATGTTCCACAGTGTTCAAGGAGGATTTATATAGAGCCGTCCCACTTATCTTTTGCTATCAGCAGACCATTTAGGAAAAATACCAGCTCCGTTTCAGTACATGCCATGCCATTGCAACCAGAATCCAGAAAAGGCTTTTTATGAGAGCTCTGAGTATTGCTCTCTATAGTGGAGTTGGTAAAATATGTCTGCAAAGAGCATTGTACATTTTTTTGCGGGCCAGTTTAGTCCATACAATCTACTATAAAGTGTTGGGGCCTGGATCCTGATTACAAGTCATGAGACACATTCCTTTGGGGATTTGTACAATGTCTGTCTTTTTGCAAATATTTTGCTAAATCTTGTCCAGAAGGGTATAGACTTGTTGCTTATTTTCCTGGGTCACTTACGTTTTTGGTGTCATTATAGGGATATCGGCATGGATGGAGGACACTTTATCAGCAAAGAATATAGCAACTCTTCACATATTGACCAAGAGACGGATGCACCACATTGTAGACATGCTGGTCTGCACAGCCTTTCTAGAGAGCTGAGATGGCCAGTTCTTCACTGCTGCAATTTCTTCAACATTAACTTTGACTTTTTTTGATTGATAGTTCACTGGTATTCCGGCATTTTATGTATTTTCTCCATTGTCCAAGACTTTTGTCCAACGTGTTTCAAGCCCTCAACCTCTCGATTTCATCTTCCTCATGGCTCTTCCAAGCCAAGGAGCTAGGCAGTGACGTTCGAGGGGTTGTGTTTTAGTAGGAGCAATCTTGTTCAGGGCATTTGCCATATTCGTGTCGTAATGATGAAATAGAGATTCAGTCCCCCATCATGTGACAAATCCAACTTAGACATAAAAATATGTGGATCGATACCCCCTAACGAACAGTTATTAGCTCTATTTCTGTGAAGTTATGGAGAATAAGACAGTAGAGGGGTTTGACCAGAAAACTGGATCTAATGTAACAAACATTTAGATTTATATGGAACAAAAGATCTGGTGTGTGACCTCTTTTTTGGAAGGCGGAGGAGACATCTTGTGTAAAGCCCAGAACATGAATTAAGAAAAGCAGATCTTGCACTGACGTCCCTGGGATACGTGTCATTAACTGAATGGTGTAGGTACCTTGGCAGGCCAAGAAGAAGTTTAGTGACAAGGAAGTACCAGAACACCAGACTGCAGGATAGTTGGAGGTACCAGGTCAACAGATGCAGAATAGCTGGAGGTGCATGACACTGGACTGGAGGTTAGCTAGTTGTATCAGGACACCGAAGTGCAGAATAATAAAAGTACCAGATATTCAACTGCAGAATAGCTGGAGGTGCATGACAAAATGACATGTGCAGGATACTGGGCTGTAGGATAGCTGGAGGTGAAGGTCACAGGATGGCAGGACAGCTAAAAGTGCCAGAACTCTGGACTGCAGGATAGCTGGAGGTGAAGGTCACAGGACTTCAGGACAGCTGAAAGTGCAAGGACTCTGGACTGCAGGATAAATGGAGGTGAAGAATATTGCACTGCATGATCAGGGATCACAGGAACAAGAGACGTAGGTGAACAGACTACAACTGAACTACAATAGCAGGCTGAGGAGGAGTGCAGGGTTCAAGTCAGTGGAATCGAGAAAAGGCAAAGGCAAAAGATGGGTCAGACAGTTCAAGGGTCTGAAGTAGTAAGCAGATAATCAAAAATAACAGGTTATGGTCAAAACACAGAATCGCTCTGGGTCAAGGAAAATAATCACGATCCCTGAGGCTCTAATTTTATAGACTATAGGTGTAAACCTCAAGTGGAAATAATCAGCTGTAATGCTCAATTAAAGTCCTGGAATGACAGGAGCCAGCGTGAAGAGAAACTATTCAGCTCATATTTGTATTTGGCGACTGACATAGTAAGAACTACACAGTCGTGGGTTCAAAACATGGTCTAGCACTAGCTAATTAACATCTCTGTACATTATTCATCAATTAGCTTTCCATCTCCAGTACACAAGGATTCTCTCCCTGGCTCTGTAGCATTTCTTGTTGTTCCAAAAGATTTAGGTTGTTGAAAGATTTAGGTTGTTCAATAGAAAATGTATTAAAATCCAAGTTTAATTGGGAGTACAATCATACTCCTTCCCCTTGTCATTCCTGTCTTGTGCAGTGGACGACTGAATAATCATCAGTGATAACTTCCTTTAAGATGTAGTCTGAATTTCAGCCTGGTATCAGTAACACAGATTATATATCCTGAATTAACAAGTTCTGCTATAATAGTTGATAAGGATCAAGGCGGCTAAATATTGGAACTGGAAATCTTCTTGGTTTGAAATAAACAACACAATCACATCGCTGGTTGTATGTTATGTGTGGGAATAGAGCAACACATGTATTAAAATATAAAAACTATGGTTAGAATAACTTACACTGGATTGAGTCATGTAGGATCTATAAGAAGCAGAAAATAAGAGGCCAGTTTGAATAAAAACGTTTTTATTTGTGTTTAGAATTAAATTACTTAGTTGTATGTTCGTCTTGTTTGTTTGTTTTAAGTCTGTTTACAAACACAGTCTTTCCTGCAGTTTTCTCTGAATTCCCTCAAAAGGTATCCCACAACTAACCTGTTTAGGTGATTCCAGCATGCCATGTTCTGCACAAATTTATTTATAGAGGGTTTACCTCTGTTTTTCTTTTGCTCACTACACAGAGCTGTAGCGTGAGTCTGGTTGGAGGCATGTAAGTGACTCATGTAAACAAAGACTTTATTGGATTCACAGTGAAAAATGCACATATTTAAAAAAATCATAAAGTATTTCAACATGCTTTTAGGAAATCTTTACTGTGATGTGGTCCAAATGTTGCTAAATTGAGTAGCCCTTTAAGTAAAATGACATTTTTGGTGTGTAAGAAGTGACTTCTTTTGTTTAAACCTTTTCCCACACTCTGAGCATGTGTAAGGCTTCTCTCTTGAGTGAGTCCTGTGGTGACATAGGAGTTGTCCACTTTGTCTAAAGCTTTTCCCACATTCTGTACAAGTAAAAGGCTTCTCCCCTGTGTGAATCCTTTGGTGACTGAGAAAGTTACTCTTCTGTCTAAAGCTTTTCCCACACTCCAGACATGTGTAAGGTTTCTCCCCTGTATGAATCCTGTGGTGGTTTTGGAGTTCTCGCTTTCCTGTAAAGCTTTTCCCACACTCCTTGCATGTGCACAGCTTCTCCCCTTTGTGACTTATCTGGTGCGATATGAGATGGCCCTTTTGTTTAAAGCTTTTCCCACACTCAATACATGTAAAAGGTTTCTCTCCTGTATGAACCCTGTTATGTTTTAGGAGATCATACTTTGCTGCAAAGCTTTTCCCACACTCTTTGCATGTGTATGGTTTCTCCCCTGTATGAATCTTGTGGTGACGTAGAAGGTGATGTTCGTGTGTAAAGCTTCTTCCACATACTGTGCATGTGTGTGGTTTTTCCCCTGTGTGAATCTTGTAATGAGTTACAAGTGTCTTCTTTAGTTTAAAGTGTTTTCCGCATTCTGTACAGGTGAATGATTTCTCTCCAGGGCACAGCATGTTGCTACTAGAGAGGTTTTCTTTAGTTCTGAGTGAATTTGCAGTTTTGAGCTGCTCAAGGTCTGGAAATTCACCACCATCTTGCGAAGACTCCTGAGTGATATTCAGTGAGCGGCTATAGTCTTCAGACTTTACTACTGTTGGGCTTTGTGGAGAAGTCCTACTGCTTGCTGAAATCCAGTCTGGACGGGATGCATTGGAGCAATTCTCTAGAATAAGAAAAGGGTGTAATGTAAACATGGGAGTAAGATCATATTTATGAAATTAATGTCAATGAAAACTTCTACAATTAGGTTTAAGTATCTTTCCTTTGAACTGTGTAATAATGTATAAAACCCTATAAAGTAATTGCCCTTTTGTTCTGTATTTCCTTTGTACCGTAAGTTTGTGAGTTTTCAATATTGGGAAAGCTCTGTGTATATTTGAATTTAAACTCAAAGACAGGGCCCTCCATTTTTTTTTGCATTGTGTAATATAGTTTTGACTTAAATGTACCCCTGTATAGCGCTATGGAATATGTTGTAGTGTTAAAAATAAAATAAATATTAGCATGTAACAAATGGAATATAGGATTAGTGAATATATTTTTAGCAGTTATACCACAACCCGTATACCTAGGGCCTACTAGGGTCCCCTGATATCCTTCTGCTAATATACATCATCCTTTGTTCTTTCACTTTAACATTTTATTACATGAGAATACATACTTCAAGTTACAACAATTCTTAAATTAATTAAATATGACAAAAAAAGGAAAAGAAGTATTTGTAAGAGAAAAAAAAAATGTTACTCATTTTACACCATAATTTTCTTTATAGTGATATATAAATATCTCTTCTACTGGTTTTTCTTCTTTTTTTCATTTTGGCCATCAAAGAAAATGCTATGTCTGGCGCAAACCCATCACATTACCCAAAGAACACCATCCCCACAGTGAAACATGGCGGTGGCAGCATCATGCTGTGGAGATGTTTTTCAGCAGCCGGGACTGTGAAACTGGTCAGAGTTGAGGGAAAGATGGATGGTGCTAAATACAGGGATATTCTTGAGGCTAGGACGGAGATTCACCTTCCAGCAGGACAATGACCCCAAACACACTGCTAAAGCAACACTTGGGGGGTTTAAGGGGAAACATGTAAATGTGTTGGAATGGCCGAGTCACAGCCCAGACCTCAATCCAATAGAAAATCTGTGGTCAGACTTAAAGATTGCTGTTCACAAACCATCCAACTTGAAGGAGCTGGAGCAGATTTGCAAGGAGGAATGGGCAAAAATCACAGAGGTAAGATGTGGCAAGCTCATAGAGAATTATCCAAAGCGACTTGGAGCAGTGATTGCCGCAAAAGGTGGTTCTACAAAGTATTGACTTTAGGGGGGTGAATAGTTATGCACATTGACTTTTTCTGTTATTTTGTCCTATTTGTTGTTTGCTGCACAATAAAAAAAAAAAAAAAAGCACCTTTAAAGTTGTGGCATGTTTTGTAAATTAATGGTGCAAATCCTCAAACAATCCATGTTAATTCCAGGTTGTGAGGCAACAAAACATGAAAAATGCCAGGGGGGGGGGGGTTGTGAATACTTTTGCAAGGCACTGTAAGTTGTCCAGAAGTAGCTTCTAGAGGATGAGTTTCTGTTAAGGTCTCATGGATTTTCTCACCTAGCTTACCTTACCTAGCTTACCTTCTTCTTTTATTCAGAGTGGTCCAATCCAGTTTACCCACTTAAACCCACCGCCTTTTCTTTTTTCTGCTGCACACCTGCTACCAGTACCAGTGCTCGTGTTATTTACCTGTACCAGTGTTACCATGCATCTGTCTGCCAGGGTCCCAGACTTCCTGGGGTCTGCATGTCCAGTGTAAAGTGCTCTGACTGCTACATACCTGTTCCAGTGTGACCGTACCCGTCAAGACTGAGCCCATTATTTGAGAGGCATTAGCATTCGGTTCCTATGGTTTTCTTGTACTGCATAAGAACTCACCCTCTACAGTCCTAACCCAGTTGGACAAGTCAGTAGACATCACTGTTATAAGCTCCTCAGACTCTGGATTGTGAACTCACTGTCCCCACTACCGTTGTCCTGGTCTATATCTGGCACCGTCTTGTTGTCTGTGCCAGGCTCTCCTAGTTCTTGCCCGTACCTTGGCTCCTCTCAATTTGCGCTGATGCTGGACTACTCACAAGGTGCCACCAGGAATTTCAGATATTTCCCTGAACACAAGGTTCCTGTTCATCTCTCTTTAGTTCCATCTCAATTATGACACCAGGAATATTTCCGACACCATAAGTCAGTGATTTGAGGCTAGGACGGAGGTTCACCTTCCAGCAGGACAATGACCCCAAACACAACAGGATTGTACCATACTCACCTCCAACAGTAAATGTAATGATTTCATTCTGTATTGTGGTCAGATGGCCCTCAGTGTCCGGCTCTTCTCTCTCTGACTTCACCTCCAGACTCTCAGGTATAACAGCTCGGAAATCTGGAAAGGAAACCCATCATGTGAATAACCAGACAGAAGTGTTGATTGTTTGTTCTCCACCAGTACTGTTACCAAGCAAGATCAAGAAGATACAACAAGGTGATCAGAGAAGAATAATTTCCAACACATATAGAGGTATAAGATGAGCATAAACTAATAGGCGTGTTCCACAGGTCAACATTTAGTAGAGCAAGGGTGGGTTTTGGAAAAAAAACTACAATCTAGAGACATTTGTTACAATATGAAAAAATAATACAATCATTGGTTGCTAAATAACCAGACACGTCATGTCCCCAATATTCTTTCATAATGGAATTTGTTTTGTTCTCATTTTGAAGCCCAGTCTAATTAGGAATAATTATGGAAAAAACTGCACTTTAAGTGCTAAAAAACATTTGCCCAGAATGGAACTTGTTAAATTCTGTGCTTAACACCCAAGCTTTATATATATATATATATATATATATATATATATATATATATATATATAGAGGAAAACACATACTGTACACCAAGATAAGACTTACAAATGGTTATATTCTTTCAGAGAATGTAGGATTTTTTGAAAATATTCAAAATTAGAATTAAACAAGACATCCAATTTATATTATCTTAGACAAGAGTGAAGATCATGATGCAACTTTACATATCTGGTCTGGATTGTTACATGAACCTCCAAGAAGTAGAGTAGTGGTAGTAGTAGAAGTAGTGGTAGTAGTAGAAGTAGTAGTAGTAGTTGAAGTAGTAGTAGTAGTAGAAGTAGTAGTAGTAGTAGAAGTAGTAGTAGTAGAAGTAGTAGAAGTAGTAGTAGTAGAAGAAGTAGTACAATGTTACATAGGGCCTCATTCAATTGCAATTTGGCCAATTGAATAGGGCTCTAAATAAGCACATAGCATTTTTTTTTTAAAGAAGTTTTTAGTCAGTGAAAACCTTGCTTTTGGATAGATGTTTACTAACTAAAAACTTGTTTTAAAAAAATATGTTATGTGCTTATTTAGAGCCCTATTCAATTGGCCAAATCGCAATTGAATGAGGCCCATAGTATTTAAGGTTGAAAAAAGACTTTCAGTCCATCAAGTTCAACCTTTTAAGATCTCCTCTGATCTGCAATATGCGGATTAACTATTAAGTAATTAGTTGTATAAAAAAAATATATATTTAAAAAAAAAAAAAAAAAAAAAAACTATTCCCTTCTGATCCCAGACACCGGTGACCGGACTTCTACCTGGATCAATACTGCGTCTCTAATTATCCATGATAACCCTGAATTCCCTTTTTAATTAGAAATAAATCCAGTCCCCTTTAAAGTTATCTAGTAGTAGTAGTAGTAGTCGAAGTAGTAGTAGTAGTAGTAGTAGTAGTAGTAGAAGTAGTAGTAGAAGTAGTAGTAATAGAAGTGTGAGTTTTCAATCTTGTATACTGCGGAATAGGCTAGCGTGTTACAAATAAAGGCTAATAATAATAATAATACTAATGAGCCTTAATCCAGGAAGCTTTCCAAAGATTTGTAGGCTTGGAGATTGCATCAACAATTCATTTGCTGCTTAACTTAGAAGAGACTGGAAAACAGATTTCTTAGACAAGATGAAAAGGGTACAGTATGTTAACTTACTGGTCTCTGGGATTGTTTCCCTTCATCAAACATGGACACAACATGGATTTTCCACCACCTTTGGTTTCAGAGCCTTCCTAGATTGGCCGTTTTGTCAGACCAACAGAGGTCATGTAATAATAAACCACTGACTACACCTTCCCATGTCTCTAAAATACCATGGATTGATAGAAACTTCGATAAAACAAATATTACATGTAAATTAAGGCCGTAACTTGCTATTCAATTGGCGTCTTTTTGCAAGCGCTGAAAGGTTGAAAAACCTTGCTGTTGTTAAACCTGTAACTTAAAGCCTCCCAAAGCCTTTGATCTTTCCCGTCCGCAAGAGTTACGATCGCTAAAATCGCAAGTCGCTATTTTATGGCTCTAATTTCCCCGAGCCCGCAAATGTTTTCACACTCGTAAACGGCATATGAGGGAGAAAATCCTACGAGTGCAGAGAGGACCTGCACCTATTCGTAGCACTGTAAATGCAAACAAATAATCACTACTGCACTGTAAATAAGGGCCGCAACTGCGAGCCTCACAAGGCGAGGCGAGCCGTTGATGGCTTCAGCACGCAGGACTTAGGCTGCAATGAATGCCGAAGGTGCTCAGCACGGGGCTCGCAATGAGTGTTGAAGAGGCTCAGAGGGCCCATATCCTCGCATTGTGTGGCAAACAGCATTGCCAGGCTTACAATTTTACTCCCGTTTGACGGGCGAATTTCTAGTTTTCAATAAAAACAGCCATTCACTTGAATGGATAGTGTCTATTCCTTATCCTGCAGTGACACCTTGTGGCTAGTTTAGGAATTACATGCATTTATTTCTCCATGTTAAATACTGTATAAAGTGGGAAAGCTGCTTACTCAAGATCCTTTTGATCAGCGCTAGCATCAACGGGCAGGAGCGAGAGGGAGCCTGGAAGAGTCGGTTAGGACTTGTTCAGTGCCATGGCAATCTGGAGCAGCTAGGATCAAGCCTGCCAGAGGCCAGTTATGATGGCTAACTACCACATCTTAAGAGACTATATAACTTTAACCCTTTTATTGTGTTATAACATTGTTGTTGTGTTTTTGTTGTTGTTGTTGTGTCTGTCTCAGCAAGCCAGGCACAGTGTGCTAATCCAAATGGTTTTCATGGCAAAGATACAGGAGTGGGTTGCCAGTGCCTTCTCAAGTGTACCACAATTTGTCTGACCTCTCTGCTATGACCTGCCCAACTTAGGTGACCCTACATGGTATAGCTCACAGCTTGAGGTACACAAGCCCCTTCACCATGACAAGGTAGCAATCTAGATGGGGATTGTGTTTTTACTGTATTATAATAACATATTTGGTAACTGAATATATTACTAAGTTGTACCTTACTGTATTGTCATGGGGTGGCAACCCCTTTGTATGTAACTAGTTCAAACTAATTGATCCTGCCCTGCTCTGTCCTGTGTAGATCTACCCTAAGGTGGGCAAGCCAACCCAACGTTTTTCCCTGCCTAGTGATTGGCTTCTCATGGACCAATCAGCAACATGCATACAGAGGCACTTCTATTATTGGTTAATTCTAAGCTAGGCAGGGAATGTGAATGTGTTCAATCTACTAAAATGTAAATGTGGGTAAATCCTTTGTTCTGTACTGTATTAATACCCAGCAAATTCCCAAATAAACAATGCTCATTCTTGGGCACATAGAAATGGTGTGTTTCATTTAGAGGGAAGAATTGTTTTATAATCACTTTAGTACCCTGAACATCTGCTGCTACACTTCCAAGAAGGGATTGAAGGACCGGATTGGAGTCTGAGGGTAGGATCGATCTCACTGGTCTTTTCAAGCCCACCGAAGAGCAGATTATACTGGTTTTACTGATATAGTAATCCTGTGTTCCTGATGATCCTGATAAGACCGCCGGGCACGGAGAGGCCCATCCATTCCAAGAGTCCTGAGGGAAGATTCCTGTAGCTAAAGGCAAGAAATGCTGGAAGTGAATAGACCCCACTCCCTTGGATTGTGACATCAGGCATCCTTTTAGACTTTACCCAATATATTAGAAATAGAGACAAGCATGCCCCCATAATCCAAGCCTGATTAGCCTGACCTTCATATATTATTTTCCTTCACAATGTGAGATGGAGAAAGCCTTATGTGTGTTCATTTTACATAGATTTGTCTGGCCTCCTCTACATTGTGCACCGTCAGTCTCTCTTGACAACTGATTTTTATAGGAAGGTGACTGAATTCTGCCAACCTGTCTCCCAAATAATATTTTACCATCATAAGGTAGACGGCATAGGCCTGTTTTCAAAATATTGTCTGAGCTCCATATCCTTAACCATAATGCTCATCAGCTATCTATGGAAAATCCAATAACCCTAGAGCCTAGTGAGATCAACCATTGGTGTCAATGTCAGTTGTATCCAATTATCTAACAATGCATCTGGTCTTGTCCTTCCTCATCCCATACTTGTCTTATTTTTTACTGTCTTCAAATGTACATCATATTGTATCCAACTGGTTATTGTTTTCCTAGAGCTACCGAATCTGCTGGTGCTCTCCAAATAAAATATATTATTATTGTTTATAGTAATAATTATAAATCTATTTTTTTCTTTTCCGGTTGTTTTCCTTGGCTGAAATACATAAAATATATATTTTCAATTGCAACTATTACCAACTGGTCCATTTATGTTTACATAACGGAGTGTAGCATAGTGTAACTTTTTGGTGTTGTTTAGTCGTCCAGTCATGCTCATTAAGTTCATGTTCATTGCTTCAGTGACCTCATCTATCCATCTCCTCCTCTGTTGTCCCCTTCTTCTTGTGCCTTCAATCTATCCCAGCATCATAGTCTTCTCTAGGAAATCCTGTCTTCTCATGATATGGCCCAAATATTTGAGCTTCAGCCTCATGATCAAACCTTCCAGTGAACAGCTTGTCTTAATTTCCTGAAGTAATAATTTATTGGATCTTCTTGCAGATCTTCAACACCACAATTCAAAGTCATCAATTCTCTGGTGCTCAGACATCTTTTTGGTCCAGCTCTCACATCCGTATGTTACTACTGGGAATACCATAGTACGAACTATGCAGACCTTTGTTGATAGTTTAATATCTTTATCTTTTACTAGCTTGTCCAAGCTTGCCTTAGCTTTCCTCCCCAGATGCAAACGTCTTTTAATTTCACGGCTACAGTCCCCATCTAAAGAGATCTTGGATCCCAGGAAAATAAAATCTGCCACTGCCTCCACTTCTTCCCCGTCTATTTGCCAGGAAGTGAGATTGCCGTTTGCCATGATCTTCATCTTTTTAACATTGAGCAGCAGGACAACTTTTGCACTGTCATCTTTTACCCTCATCACTAGGTCCTTTAGTTCCTCCTCACTTTCAGCCATCAGAGTAGTATCATCGGCGTGTCTGAGGTTGGATTCATCCAGTCTAGTCTTACGCATGATGTACTCTGGGTATAGATTGAATAAATATATTGACAATATACAACCTCGTTGCACTCCTTTTCCGATCTTGAACCATTCTGTTGTCCCATGTTCGGTTCTGACAGATTCTTCAGGAGGAGGATGAGATAATCTGGTGCTCCCATCTCTTTAAGAACTTGCCGCATTTTGTTGTGATCCACCCAGTCAAAGGCTTTAGAATAGTCTATGAAGCAGAAGTAAATGTTTTTCTGGAACTCTCTTGCTTTGTCTATTATTTAGCGGACATTGGCAATTTGATCTCTTGTGCCTCTTCCTCTGCGGAACCCGGCTTGCACATCTGGTAGTTCTTGGTCCAAATATTGTTGGAGCCGAGCTTGTAGAATCTTAAGCATTACCTTGTTGGCATGTGACATGAGTGCCATTGTTCGATAATTGGAGCACTCTTTGGCACTGCCTTTGTTTGGGGGATTGGGATGTAGACTGACCTTTTCCAGTCTATTGGCCGTTGTTAAGTTTCCCAAATGTGGTGGCATAAGGCAGGCAGCACTTTCACAGCATCATCTTCATCTCATCAGCCCCACGCCGATGAGAGGCACAACCTGGAAACAGCGGAGGGGCAGCGACCCATGAACATCAGATATAAAACAAGGTCCAGAGGTCCTGGGGATAACACGTAGAACACAAGCTGCCCAGATATTATCTGCTCTACTCACCTAACAGGTCTGGATCCATGCTGGCAATGGCCGGGCTCCTTCCTTGCTCCACACTAACTGGATCAGTTGTACCTGAGACCCATCAGAGGTCTCGTCCTGTCTGGAGGAAAATCACACATTAGAGGAGTCTGGATAGAAGTCTCTATCTTAGAATCTAGGCCTAGGGCAGAATAAACTGAGGGTTGCTGTATATTTACACAGAAATATCCATATTCAGAGCCATTTCTGTAGGTAAACCTGCTATACAGTAAATATACATAAACCCACATATATGTTCCCATATTTATGCATGTGGTAATCTTGGGATGGGGGGGGGGGAGGAGGAGTAATACCTAAGGGTAGGGTGGGGGGGTGCTTAGGGAAAAATACAACAAAGAAGCAGGAGGTAAAATTGTATTTATATAATTTAAAGGGACATGGAAGGTTCCTGGGTGCTACTAGGTATATAATATCCCTGGGTATCTATTTGTTTTTATGTACTTTATTTTATTAAGACGTGCTTATAAGCTCTGTTGTTACTGCTTAAAATCAAACAAATAGTCCCTGTATGGGTCTGCCCACTACAGCATATGCAGCACAGACTCTATAGGCCTGGATTGAAGGTAGTGTCCTAGACTATCAGGAACCACGTCTCAGCGGCATATTGCAGCTGGATAAGCGAGGACACTACACTGCGCATGCAACTCTACAGAGTCTGTGTCTGCATACGCAGCAGTGGGCAGACCCATGCAGGGACTATTTGTTTCCTGGTTCCTCTATTTTATAGATGCTTTTGCTGTATTACTGGGACGTTGATCTACAGTGGAGATAAGTAAGAAGACAAGACCCTGGTATGTGATCCATCTGAAACCTGACGGTCCTAACCCGTGATTTACTCAGCGTCACTATCACATATATAGCACGACTTAGGCTGCAAAGAGCACCGAGCTTTGAACGGGGGCTGCAATGATGCTGTGTCTGGTCCTTGCACGTCCAGCTGACCTGTTTATAATGAATCCCAGGGCTGTGGATCCCAGGACAGCATTAACCCTTTCACCGGCAGAGAGGTCAGTAATGCATGGCAAAGCAAGTGAAAGGGTCAAGAAGGACTTGCTGCTTTTTCAAAGAACAAAATAACTTTTATTACATGACCAGGAATTTATAATAATAAAATAACTAAGCAATAGCTGAACCGACCGGTGTTTAACCCGTTCACTGCTGGTTATTTATAGTAAACACCCCTCTCTATCACATGACACTACTGTAGGGACTGCTCAGATTTAGGGGAAGTTTAAAGGGTTAATACGTTTTAGATCAGGAATTTCCCAGGATATAACTCCTGGGGGCCATTCATAAAAATACCCAGAGTCTGGGCTCACAGTATTAGGAGCATTATTACTGAGGGATTCAAGCATGCCTGGGATAAGCAGCAGGCCAACCTGAGGGTTACTAAGACAGGCTCGTTAGGTAGATAGAAGGGACAGACTAGATGGATCGGAGTCCGTATGAGAAGTACACCCAGGCTCAGTCCTCACCATGTCACACCGGGAGCAGCCTCCACTGTCTCCAGTCTCTTGTTTGCAAGAGAGGGGAGGGGCCACAGTCCAGCTCAGCCAATCACAGCACAGGGACAGCAGCCTCACTGTAATCACCTGAATAGAAGCTCCAGCCGTGTCCGGCAGTGCACAGTGTGGGGCCAGAAACGCCAGACATGGTACCACCAGTACAGGGAATATACCCAGAGCCGGACATGGTACCACCAGTACAGGGAATATACCCAGAGCTGGACATGGTACCACCAGTAGAGGGAATATACCCAGAGCTGGGCATGGTATCACCAGTACAGGGAATATACCCAGAGCCGGACATGGTACCACCAGTACAGGGAATATACCCAGAGCTGGGAATGGTACCACCAGTACAGGGAATATACCCAGAGCCGGGCATGGTACCACCAGAACAGGGAATATACCCAGATCCGGACATGGTACCACCAGTACAGGGAATATACCCAGAGCCAGACATGGCATCACCAGTACAGGGAATATATTCAGAGCCGGACATGGTACCACCAGTACAGGGAATATACCCAGAGCCGAACATGGCATCACCTGTACAGGGAATATACCCAGAGCTGGACATGGTACCACCAGTACAGGGAATATACCCAGAGCCAGACATGGTACCACCAGTACAGGGAATATACCCAGAGCCAGACATGGTACCACCAGTACAGGGAATATACCCAGAGCCGGACATGGTACCACCAGTACAGGGAATATACCCAGAGCCGGAACTTGGTACCACCAGTACAGTAAATATCCCCAGAGCCGGACATGGTACCACCAGTACAGGGAATATACCCAGAGCCGGACATGGTACCACCAGTACAGGGAATATACCCAGAGCCGGGCATGGTACCACCAGTACAGGGAATATATCCAGAGCTGAACATGGCACCACCAGTACAGGGAATATACCCAGAGCTGGACATGGTACCACCAGTACAGGGAATATACCCAGAGCCGGACATGGTACCACCAGTACAGGGAATATACCCAGAGCCGGACATGGTACCACCAGTACAGGGAATATACCAAGAGCTGGACATGGTACCACCAGTACAGGGAATATACCCAGAGCCGGACATGGTACCACCAGTACAGGGAATATACCAAGAGCTGGACATGGTACCACCAGTACAGGGAATATACCCAGAGCCGGACATGGTACCACCAGTACAGGGAATATACCCAGAGCCGGACATGGTACCACCAGTACAGGGAATATACCCAGAGCCGGAGATGGTACCACCAGTACAGGGAATATACCCAGAGCTGGGCATGGTACCACCAGTACAGGGAATATACCCAGAGCTGAACATGGTACCACCAGTACAGGGAATATACCCATAGCTGGATATGGTACCACCAGTACAGGGAATATACCCAGAGCTGAACATGGTACCACCAGTACAGGGAATATACCCAGAGCCGGACATGGTACCACCAGTACAGGGAATATACCCATAGCTGGATATGGTACCACCAGTACAGGGAATATACCCAGAGCTGGACATGGCACCACCAGTACAGGGAATATACCCAGAGCTGGACATGGTACCACCAGTACAGGGAATATACCCAGAGCTGGACATGGTACCACCAGTACAGGGAATATACCCAGAGCTGAACATGGTACCACCAGTACAGGGAATATACCCAGAGCTGGATATGGTATCACCAGTACAGGGAATATACCCAGAGCTGGACATGGTACCACCAGTACAGGGAATATATCCAGAGCCGGACATGGTACCACCAGTACAGGGAATATACCTAGAGCCGGACATGGTACCACCAGTACAGGGAATATACCCAGAGCCGGACATGGTACCACCAGTACAGGGAATATACCCAGAGCTGAACATGGTACCACCAGTACAGGGAATATACCCAGAGCCGGACATGGTACCACCAGTACAGGGAATATACCCAGAGCTGGACATGGTACCACCAGTACAGGGAATATACCCAGAGATGAACATGGTACCACCAGTACAGGGAATATACCCAGAGCTTAGCATGGTACCACCAGTACAGGGAATATACCCAGAGCTGGGCATGGTACCACCAGTACAGGGAATATACCCAGAGCCGGACATGGTACCACCAGTACAGGGAATATACCCAGAGCTGGACATGGTACCACCAGTACAGGGAATATACCCAGAGATGAACATGGTACCACCAATACAGGGAATATACCCAGAGCCGGACATGGCATCACCAATACTCAGAGCCGAACATGGTACCACCAGTACAGGGAATATACCCAGAGCCGGACATGGTACCACCAGTACAGGGAATATACTCAGAGCCGGACATGGTACCACCAGTACAGGGAATATACCCAGAGCTGGGAATGGTACCACCAGTACAGGGAATATACCCAGAGCTGGACATGGTACCACCAGTACAGGGAATATACACAGAGCTGGACATGGTACCACCAGTAGAGGGAATATACCCAGAGCTGGGCATGGTATCACCAATACAGGGAATATACCCAGAGCTGGACATGGTATCACTAGTACAGGGAATATACCCAGAGCCGGACATGGTACCACCAGTACAGGGAATATACCCAGAGCCGGGCATGGTACCACCAGAACAGGGAATATACCCAGATCCGGACATGGTACCACCAGTACAGGGAATATACCCAGAGCCAGACATGGCATCACCAGTACAGGGAATATATTCAGAGCCGGACATGGTACCACCAGTACAGGGAATATACCCAAAGCCGAACATGGCATCACCTGTACAGGGAATATACCCAGAGCCGGGCATGGTACCACCAGAACAGGGAATATACCCAGATCCGGACATGGTACCACCAGTACAGGGAATATACCCAGAGCCAGACATGGCATCACCAGTACAGGGAATATACCCAGAGCTGGACATGGTACCACCAGTACAGGGAATATACCCAGAGCTGGACATGGTACCACCAGTACAGGGAATATACCCAGAGCTGGGCATGGTACCACCAGTACAGGGAATATACCCAGAGCTGAACATGGTACCACCAGTACAGGGAATATACCCATAGCTGGATATGGTACCACCAGTACAGGGAATATACCCAGAGCTGAACATGGTACCACCAGTACAGGGAATATACCCAGAGCCGGACATGGTACCACCAGTACAGGGAATATACCCATAGCTGGATATGGTACCACCAGTACAGGGAATATACCCAGAGCTGAACATGGCACCACCAGTACAGGGAATATACCCAGAGCTGGACATGGTACCACCAGTACAGGGAATATACCCAGAGCTGGACATGGTACCACCAGTACAGGGAATATACCCAGAGCTGAACATGGTACCACCAGTACAGGGAATATACCCAGAGCTGGATATGGTATCACCAGTACAGGGAATATACCCAGAGCTGGACATGGTACCACCAGTACAGGGAATATATCCAGAGCCGGACATGGTACCACCAGTACAGGGAATATACCCATAGCTGGATATGGTACCACCAGTACAGGGAATATACCCAGAGCTGAACATGGCACCACCAGTACAGGGAATATACCCAGAGCTGGACATGGTACCACCAGTACAGGGAATATACCCAGAGCTGGACATGGTACCACCAGTACAGGGAATATACCCAGAGCTGAACATGGTACCACCAGTACAGGGAATATACCCAGAGCTGGATATGGTATCACCAGTACAGGGAATATACCCAGAGCTGGACATGGTACCACCAGTACAGGGAATATACCCAGAGCTGGGCATGGTACCACCAGTACAGGGAATATACTCAGAGCTGAACATGGTACCACCAGTACATGGAATATACCCAGAGCTGAACATGGTACCACCAGTACAGGGAATATACCCAGAGCCGGGCATGGTACCACCAGTACAGGGAATATACCCAGAGCCGGACATGGTACCACCAGTACAGGGAATATACCCAGAGCTGGGCATGGTACCACCAGTACAGGGAATATACCCAGAGCTGAACATGGTACCACCAGTACAGGGAATATACCCAGAGCCAGACATGGTACCACCAGTACAGGGAATATACCCAGAGCCGGACATGGTACCACCAGTACAGGGAATATACCCAGAGCCGGACATGGTACCACCAGTACAGGGAATATACCCAGAGCTGAGCATGGTACCACCAGTACAGGGAATATACCCAGAGCTGGACATGGTATCCCCAGTACAGGGAATATACCCAGAGCTGGGCATGGTACCACCAGTACAGGGAATATACCCAGAGCTGAGCATGGTACCACCAGTACAGGGAATATACCCAGAGCCGGACATGGTATCCCCAGTACAGGGAATATACCCAGAGCTGGGCATGGTACCACCAGTACAGGGAATATACCCAGAGCCGGACATGGTACCACCAGTACAGGGAATATACCCAGAGCTGGACATGGTACCACCCGTACAGGGAATATACCCAGAGCCGGACATGGTACCACCAGTACAGGGAATATACCCAGAGCTGAACATGGTACCACCAGTACAGGGAATAAACCCAGAGCTGGACATGGTACCACCAGTACAGGGAATATACCCAGAGCTGAACATGGTACCACCAGTACAGGGAATATACCCAGAGCTGGACATGGTACCACCAGTACAGGGAATATACCCAGAGATGAACATGGTACCACCAATACAGGGAATATACCCAGAGCCGGACATGGCATCACCAGTACAGGGAATATACCCAGAGCTGAACATGGTACCACCAGTACAGGGAATATACCCAGAGCCGGACATGGTACCACCAGTACAGGGAATATACCCAGAGCTGGACATGGTACCACCAGTACAGGGAATATACCCAGAGATGAACATGGTACCACCAGTACAGGGAATATACCCAGAGCTTAGCATGGTACCACCAGTACAGGGAATATACCCAGAGCTGGGCATGGTACCACCAGTACAGGGAATATACCCAGAGCCGGACATGGTACCACCAGTACAGGGAATATACCCAGAGCTGGACATGGTACCACCAGTACAGGGAATATACCCAGAGATGAACATGGTACCACCAATACAGGGAATATACCCAGAGCCGGACATGGCATCACCAATACTCAGAGCCGAACATGGTACCACCAGTACAGGGAATATACCCAGAGCCGGACATGGTACCACCAGTACAGGGAATATACTCAGAGCCGGACATGGTACCACCAGTACAGGGAATATACCCAGAGCTGGGAATGGTACCACCAGTACAGGGAATATACCCAGAGCTGGACATGGTACCACCAGTACAGGGAATATACACAGAGCTGGACATGGTACCACCAGTACAGGGAATATACTCAGAGCTGGGCATGGTACCACCAGTACAGGGAATATACTCAGAGCTGGACATTGTACCACCAGTACAGGGAATATACATGGAAGAGATGAGAGAGCAAGGGTTGGATGACAGTAAACTACTTGTGGTGGGTTTGTGAAGAGGCAGCATAGGAGATAGAGATGGTTGTTAATTCAAGCCCATAAATTTTAACATGACGACAGCGTGACCGACAATTCGTAACTACCACAACTATATATATGATTGTCACATTGTATTCTGGGTCATTCTGGTTTATTAGTGGTACCTCAGTTTAAGTAGTTTTCAGGTTAAGTTGTGTCTCGTCTGGAAATTTCGGCCTCGGTTTGAGTCGCAACTTATGGTTAAGTCGCGTTAGCGAAACTGAAAGCACAATCACCACTGCTGCAGGCTGCTGCAATTGCGATAGCAATAATTTTAGTCGCCAGCCCAAATCCAGCCTGGGCCTGCAAGAGCCAAGACTAAGTTAAAGTTCAGCCTGTCCTTGCAAGAGTTCAAATTGAGCCCAAGTCCAGCCTTTGCCTACAAGAAGGCTACCACTCAGCAGAAAAAAGTGAGAATCACCATAGAACAAAAAAAAAAAGATAATAGCCAAGTAGTAATAGCCATAGCTAGCGTTCTGAAAAATTAGGAAGCCATTGTGCCTGCAAGAGCCCAAACTGAGTCCAAGTCCAGCCTGTGCCTGCAAAAGCCCAAATTGGGCCCAAGTCCAGCCTGTACCTGTAAGAGCCCAATTCCAGCTTGTGTCTGCACAAGGTCAAATTGAGTGCAAGGCCAGCCTGCGCCTACAAGAAGGCTACCGCAGAAAAAAGTGAGAATCACCATAGAACAGAAAAAAAAGATAATAGCCAAGTATGATGGTGGTAGATGCATCTGTGATCTCGCTTCTGAGTTTAAAATGCCAAGAACAAAAGTCGCTAGCATCCTGAAAAATAAGGAAGCCATTAAGGGAGCTGATGTAGCTAGATGTGTTAGTACCATAACCAAGCAATGGTCAAATACATTGGAGGAAGTTGAGAAATTATTGTACATTTGGATAAACAATTAGCAGGTGATAGCATTTCCCAGGCCATGATATGCAAGAAAGCCAAACAACTGCATGCTAATCTGACCAAAGACAAGCCTACAGCAAGTGGTGAGAGCTCTGAAGAATTTAAAGCCAGCACAGCAGACAGATCCAAGAGAGACACCCCCTCCCCATATTCCCCCACTACAGCAGACAGATGCAAGAGAGACACCCCCTCCCCATATCCCCCCAGCACAGAAGACAGATCCAAGAGACACCACTCCCCATATGCCCCACTACAGCAGACAGATCCGAGAGACACACCCTCCCCATATCCCCCCAGCACAGCAGACAGATCAAAGAGAGACACCCCCTCCCCATATCCCCCCACTACAGCAGACAGATCCAAGAGAGACACCCCCTCCCCATATCCCCCCACTACAGCAGACAGATCCGAGAGACACACCCTCCCCATATCCCCCCAGCACAGCAGACAGATCAAAGAGAGACACCCCCTCCCCATATCCCCCCACTACAGCAGACAGATCCAAGAGAGACACCCCCTCCCCATATCCCCCCACTACAGCAGACAGATCCAAGAGAGACACCCCTTCCCCCCCCCCCACTATAGCAGACAGATCCAAGAGAGACACCCCCCACCTCTCAGCACAGCAGACAGATCCAAGAGAGACATATCCCCCCAGCACAGCAGACAGATCCCTGAGAGTCACCCCTCCCCATATCCCCCCAGCACAGCAAACAGATCCATGTTGAGACAACCCCTCCCCATATCACCCCAGTACAGCAGACAGATCCAAGAGAGACACCCCCTCTCCATATCCCCCCACTACAGCAGACAGATCCAAGAGAGACACCCCTCCCCCCCCCCCCCCCCCCACTATAGCAGACAGATCCAAGAGAGACACCCCCCACCTTTCAGCACAGCAGACAGATCCAAGAGAGACATATCCCCCCAGCACAGCAGACAGATCCCTGAGAGTCACCCCTCCCCATATCCCCCCAGCACAGCAAACAGATCCATGGAGACAACCCCTCCCCATTTAACCCCAGCACAGCAGACAGATCCATGGAGACAGCCTCTCCCCATATCACCCCAGCACAGCACACAGACCCCAAGAGACACCCCTCCCCAAATCCCCCAGCACAGCAGAAAGAGCCAAAAGACCATCCTACCCAAATCCACCCAGCACAGCAGACAGACCCCAAGAGACACCACTCCCCAAATCCCTAAGCACAGCAGACAGACCCCAAGAGACACCCCTTCCCACATCCACCCAGCACAGCAGACAGACCCAGGAGACCACCCTCCCCAAATCCCCCCAGCACAGCAGACAGATCCCAGGAGACAGGCTTTCCCTACACTGTTTGGGATTATTATCGTGTTGGTATACTGCCCTGTGGCCCAGTCTCCGAAGGGAGGGGATCAACAGAGACCATGAACGCCAGCTCTCTTCCTCAAACTTTGCAGGTCATTGCAGGACCATAAATCAAGCTAAATTGCCTAAAAGACAGATTATAATAAGAAGAATCTGACATTTTTGCTTTCATTACATTATAATTTGTCAGAATTTATCAAGGAGAGGGTGTATGTCTAAAGAACAACCGTTTATCAGCTCAAGCATTTTTACTTGAATGTTGATTTATTGTCCTTTAAGGATCTTTAGTTTAACCCCAGTGTGGCAGCCTCATCTAGCTGGCTGCATACAGCATTGCTGATTGTCTGCCAAGCTGAGCATGCTCACTGTGATCAGGATGGCCGCGTATAGCGGTGGTTTCTGGAAATGAGGGCTGATACGGCTTGGAAGTGCAGCAAATTGGTTTATTTACAGGAAAGAAATAACAGCGGTAGCCGTAGCTCTGCTTAAAAAAAAACAATAACTTCTCCGCGAGGTGGGAGAATGCCACCTTGTGGCCAGGTTGTAGACAGTCCTTTATCTTGGGTAGTCTGCCACCTGGTGGTCAGCTTGAAAACAGTCCTTTAACTTGGGTAGTGCCACCTTGTGGCCAGGAAATAAACAGTCTCTTTACAGGTGAGGGTCCCAGCGAGATTAGGTCGCCCTCTTCAGCAACCTCTGGGACCCCGCTCCACTCTGGGTCACAGCTCCGCTCTGTGGGACACAGCTCTCCTCTCTAGCTCCTCGCTCTGTGGGACACAGCTCTCCTCTCGGGGACACAGCGCTCTTCTCTGGGACACAGCACTCCTCTCTCGGACACAGCGCTCCTCTCTCGGACACAGCGCTCCTCTCTCGGACACAGCGCTCCACTCTCGGACACAGCGCTCCTCTCTCGGACACAGCGCTCCTCTCTCGGACACAGCGCTCCTCTCTGGGACACAGCGCTCCTCTCTGGGACACAGCGCTCCTCTCTGGGACACAGTGCTCCTCTCTGGGACACAGCGCTCCTTTCTGGGACACAGTTCTCTTCTCTGGGACACGTTTGCGGGTGAAGCATAGGGCCCGCCCGTCTCTCCCGTATGCTTCACCCCAGGGACCCTTGCATACACAAACTCACTTGTATTCACTTCTCTTTATCTTCACTTCTTCCCTGGGGCATAATGCTTCAGCAACAACCGTGCCTAGGCCTGGGAATCCTCACTTATTCCCTTCACTTACTTGGCTTCCTTGTGACTTCTCCTCCTGAGTCTGAAGTCAATCTTCCAGCTCATACAACTTGCTGTAGTCCCCGTTCTCCCAGTAACAGTCACTTGGTGATCCTTGACAGGGTAGTTCACAACTTCACTGTATATCCACACCAGATCACCTTCCACTCTGTGCTTGTTCCTCTCAGCAGCACAGCTGCCTAGGGCCTAGTCAGCCCCTCCTCCCCCTTTCCATGTCTGCTTTCCAGTCTTTTAAAAGGGGAGTTGCTCCAATTAGGAGTTCTTCAGAAGTGTTAACTCCTTCACTTCTGACAAGAACTCACACTCCACTTGCTTGTCATCACTTCCGAGGAGCAAACGATCACACACACCCCCCCCTCAGCTCAACAACATGGTGTTGGGCGACATGCCGAGAGGCCGGACATCCGGTAGGGTCGCTCACCACTCAAGAACTCCTCGTTCTGTGCCGTCCGCATTGAGGTAGCAGGCTGCGATCGTGGCCGTCTGTAAATCCATCTTCTCATTTCCTTACTGGTCTGTTGGCCTCCTTCATGTGTGTCGCCTTTATCAGGAAGGAGTGAATCTCTCAACTTTGTAGCGCTGTCCTCGAACAGCCTTGCGATGGACTCTGTAGTCACATGTCTGGGTACAGATATAACAATATCCGTTGCACTCTCTTCGAGCCCGTACTCATTTCCAATCTCTTCATTAACTTCAACTCCCAGGAGATCTACTACAGTCTCAATGTTTCCCTCGTCATCCTCAACTTCACGGCCACCTTCCTTGTCCAACTTAAACAAAGCCTGGCGCTTCTGCCGCTCTTCAGTATGATGCCGTTTCATTGCTTCCTGCAGCTTTGCTTTAAGAATTGGGAGCTTTTCAACTGGCTTTCTCTGAATTATCTCTTCAGTTGTGTCAGCAGACACAATGACAGATACCACATCTGCATTTAGCTCCTCCTTTCCATCTGCCGTTGTCCCTTTGCGGACGATATTTAGGTTAACTTTCCTCTCAAACACAGGCTTGGCTTTATGCAGGGAGTGCTTCAGAAAACGCTCTTTCCAAACTTCTAGTACTTTATTTTGCTTATGTTCATCCAACTTAACAAATGAGCCATCATCGGGGCACCAACAGGGCTTTTCCAGCTTGGAAAGCTTTGCTTTATGTTGTTTTGGTACCGGAATTTTAGAGGTCTCCTCAACAGTCTGAGAATCCAGTAGGGGCACAGGGATTTCCTGCTGGATTTCACAAGTAGGATCTACATCTTCACTTACAGGCCTCGAAATGGACTCTGGCTTATCCACCTGGTCCTCCGAATCCACTGTGTGCCAAGCCCTGGGTGGCTCATCAGAACTCTTGGCAGGCTCACTTCCTCCAACTTTAGTTCCTTCTAATACCTCGCCCGTACAAGCCTGTGATGCTTGGGTGGAATTATTTGCATTCCCTTTAGATTTTTCTGCTGGAGCAGAGTCTCTTGTTTTGACTTCTTTTTTATCACTCATGACCAACTTGCGTTCCAAACTGCATGGCTGATACTTTGTTGATTTAATAAGCTGCAAGTCATACCCTTCGCAAGGTGGCCTTGGCCGACGCTTGAAGAAATCATGAATGCTTTCTGCAGGCAGTTCCTTTGCTGCCTCCTCCATCAGATATGTAAATTCTTCTTCTTTACCATCAGCAGGGATGATTTCAGGGAGTTTTTCGTCAAGTGGTGGCACATTTTCAATTGTGCCAATAATTTCAAAGCCCAAAGTATTAGTTTCCATAATGTCTACTACATGATGTACAGTTTCTGCTTCTACAGACAGCTTTGTACTTTCTGCCACTGCTTGAAGGATGTGATCAACAGGCTTCTGTTGTTCTTCCACCCTCTTTGCCTTGTCGCTTTCCTCTGGCACAGGTGTAGCTTCATCTGTTGTTGCAGGTGACTCTTCTAATTGGGGAACCGCCGACAACATTTCAGTGGTCTCTTCAGCACACAAGATTTCGATTGCCTCCTCCAGAGCTGGTAATACTCCTGAAGTTAACTCTACCTCATGAGTTAGAACATTCTCAGTTTCAAGTTTATTTTTGTTTGTAGACAACTGAAGTTCCTTTGCTTGCTTAGCCGCATCAAACTCAACCAGCGGAACTACGGTTGGTTCATCAGAGTCGTCATCAAATCCTTCTGCCTGTGCAGCTTGTCCAGCTTCCTTAAGTGGCGTGTGCTCCAGTTTTGATACAGGAACAGTCTTTTCTAAGGTGTTCACATCGGACACTGGCCTAGCAACACTTTCTAGCTGGTCTCCATTAGACGCCTCTTTGTTACTTTCCCCACTGTCTAAGGTCAACAGTGGTATTTGACGGGGCTTCTGTCGAAATTGAGAGATGTTCTCCTCTTTATCACTGTGTGGCCGCTCCCACACCACTGATTCGTTCAGCTTAGGCTTTGGGGGACATATCCTCCGCTCCCAAATAGGCATCAATTTCTCATTCCTGTAGGACACTGGGTAGTCCTCGAATGTCGGCTTCCTCCGCCATTCAGGGATATACTCGGGCCTCATTTTACCGTGGGCTTGTCTTTGGAGCCTTACAAAACGCTGTTTCTCCTCCTCTAAGGCCATTCTATCTGCACCAGCAGGCTTTTTGGGGCTCTCAGCGACCTCTTTGGGGCTCTCAGCGACCTCTTTGGGGCTCTCAGCGACCTCTTTGGGGCTCTCAGCAATCTCTTTGGCTGGATCGGCCGACTCTGCGGGCACTCTCTTCGACTCTGCGGGCACTCTCTCCGACTCTGCGGGCACTCTCTCCGACTCTGCGGGCTCTGGGGTGCCTTCTGCGGCCTCACTCGCGGCTCCTGCCGTCTCACTCATGGCACTGCAACTGGTGGCTTTTTCCACTCTCTGTTTCTCCTTGTTTACTACTAGGTGAGGTTTGGTTGGCCTTCACTTAACAGGGAAACTGTATCTTATACTTGGCCCGACAAGTATGTCTCTTGGGTAGCGATACGCTTGTCTGGCAAAAAAATTCCAGGGGTGCGCTCTCTGTACTTTCTTTACTCCTATACGATCAAGGATCTCCTCTTTCAGGGTGCAATAATTGGTTGCCATTTCTTCAGGCAAAACCCCATACGCTTCCTGTGCTTCTCCACACAGATAGGGACCCAGGACTGTGGCCCAATGCTGTTTAGGCCAACCTTCCCTGGTAGCAATCTTCTCAAAATTCAGGAGGTAGGTTTCTACATCATCTTGAGCTGTCATTTTCTTTAGAAAGCAATTAGGGTTCATAACCCTGCTTGATTTTGGACACACATTGTTCTCTGTAGAACTCAATCGCTGCAGCTGCACTTTCTGTGCTTCTAAAGACTCTCTCATTTGGACCCTGTCAACTTCCATTTGTCTCTGCCATTTCTCTGTGGCCTCTCTAAATCTTGCAGTAACCTCTCCAAAACCTTTATCTTCCTCTTTCACGGCTTGGATGCTATCCTCTGCAATCATTTCTCTCTTTTCTGACTGGCTCTGACCAAGCTTAGCAGCCAGCACTCTGTTCAACTCGGCTTGCTGTTTGTTCAACCCCCGCTGGGCTTCTATTAAAGCTTTAAAGGCCTCTTCCATATTTATGCTGTACGGTGGGCTGTCTTCTTCAACACAGACATTTTTCAATCCCACAAATGACACCAGTGTGATCAGGATGGCCGCGTATAGCGGTGGTTTTTGGAAATGAGGGCTGATACGGCTTGGAAGTGCAGCAAACTGGTTTATTTACAGGAAAGAAATAACAGCGGTAGCCGTAGCTCTGCTTAAAAAAAAACAATAACTTCTCCGCGAGGTGGGAAAATGCCACCTTGTGGCCAGGTTGTAGACAGTCCTTTATCTTGGGTAGTCTGCCACCTGGTGGTCAGCTTGAAAACAGTCCTTTAACTTGGGTAGTTCCACCTTGTGGCCAGGAAATAAACAGTCTCTTTACAGGTGAGGGTCCCAGCGAGATTAGGTCGCCCTCTTCAGCAACCTCTGGGACCCCGCTCCACTCTGGGTCACAGCTCCGCTCTGTGGGACACAGCTCTCCTCTCTAGCTCCTCGCTCTGTGGGACACAGCTCTCCTCTCGGGGACACAGCGCTCCTCTCTGGGACACAGCGCTCCACTCTCGGACACAGCGCTCCTCTCTCGGACACAGCGCTCCTCTCTGGGACACAGCGCTCCTCTCTGGGACACAGCGCTCCTCTCTGGGACACAGCGCTCCTTTCTGGGACACAGCTCTCTTCTCTGGGACACGGTTGCGGGTGAAGCATAGGGCCCGCCCGTCTCTCCCGTATGCTTCACCCCAGGGACCCTTGCATACACAAACTCACTTGTATTCACTTCTCTTTATCTTCACAGCTCTCCTCTCTAGCTCCTCGCTCTGTGGGACACAGCTCTCCTCTCGGGGACACAGCGCTCCTCTCTGGGACACAGCGCTCCTCTCTCGGACACAGCGCTCCTCTCTCGGACACAGCGCTCCTCTCTCGGACACAGCGCTCCACTCTCGGACACAGTGCTCCTCTCTCGGACACAGCGCTCCTCTCTGGGACACAGCGCTCCTTTCTGGGACACAGCTCTCTTCTCTGGGACACGGTTGCGGGTGAAGCATAGGGCCCGCCCGTCTCTCCCGTATGCTTCACCCCAGGGACCCTTGCATACACAAACTCACTTGTATTCACTTCTCTTTATCTTCACTTCTTCCCTGGGGCATAATGCTTCAGCAACAACCGTGCCTAGGCCTTTAAGGCAAAACTCTGCCTGGGAATCCTCACTTATTCCCTTCACTTACTTGGCTTCCTTGTGACTTCTCCTCCTGAGTCTGAAGTCAATCTTCCAGCTCATACAACTTGCTGTAGTCCCCGTTCTCCCAGTAACAGTCACTTGGTGATCCTTGACAGGGTAGTTCCCAACTTCCCTGTATATCCACACCAGATCACCTTCCACTCTGTGCTTGTTCCTCTCAGCAGCACAGCTGCCTAGGGCCTAGTCAGCCCCTCCTCCCCCTTTCCATGTCTGCTTTCCAGTCTTTTAAAAGGGGAGTTGCTCCAATTAGGAGTTCTTCAGAAGTGTTAACTCCTTCACTTCTGACAAGAACTCACACTCCACTTGCTTGTCATCACTTCCGAGGAGCAAACGATCACATCACATAAAGGGTTCGTTTTTACAAAAAAGAACCCCCAGGAGCCTAGCTCAATCCTGGGGGTGTAAACGGAACCCCCAACATTTTTTTTAAATGCAAAGCTGAAAAAATATAGTGCATGCAAATAAATGTAATCATCAGATGCATTCATAACCCAGCCCACTTGCATATACCTTTAACAGTTAGAGAAAGTTGTATAGATTCTTAGTTTAGATGTACTTAATTACTGTTGAATTGTAAGGTGGAAGATATCTAATAGTTTAAATCTGAATTATAAACACTCATCACACATCACTCTCTATCGATCACCTTACATTACAATGTCTTCCTGCTTTTGCTCAGTAACAGTACTGGCAGAGAAGAAGCAAACCTATAGTTTCCCCTCACTAAGATAAACACTTGTTATATGATGGCTTTTCCATCTCAGGTTTTCCAGTGGTTGGACCTGAGAGCCCAGAGGTGAAGTCAGAGAGAGAAGAGCCGGACACTGAGGGTCATCTGACCACAATAAAGACTGAGATTGACTACGTTTATCACAGAGCATTTGTTCTGAGGTCATGAATGACATGACTAAGGAGAGACAAACGTGGTGTTCAATGAATGGTCATTCATCTGCTGAACTCTGAAGGCATCCATGATATGTTGATGGAAGCTGTGTGAGGTGGGTCTACATTTCTGGACAGCAATGCTTGCAATTCATGATGAAAGCTGCCTTTTTCTGGCTTTTGTGTTAAAGTCAGAGCCTCTTATCGAACAAAGCATTGTGACTTCACCGTGTTCCTTTCCCCTCCACTCCTCCCTCTACTGATAGATTAAAAAATACACCCCATGCTCCAGCTCTCTGGATGTGGTGTAACAAACACAAAATTCAATCGCAAAAAATTATATTTTATGTCCATGGCTTACACAGCTGTTAAGTTCAAACTTCACTAACCAGTGACCTTTTCTTACAGTGGTTCTTTAAGAAAGTGGGATGAAATAAGTGCACTGTGTTTAAATGACCATTATATATCATAAAGTAGAGTTTAAGTTTGTTATCTTTATTACCTTATTAGCAATAAAATCAGTATATGAAGAAAGCAAACTTTTGAAACTTACATTTGATATTTTAGCATTGTAGGTGATGGGAGAAGTTCTGCCCTGGAGCCTGCCTTGATAGGTGGAAATAATTGAACCCATATATTTTCGTTCTACAGTGGTTCTTTAAGTGATCGCATCATCAGTCACCCTGAGGGTGGATTTTAGAGCAACCACACAATTTTTATAAATCATGGACAGAGTTGGTGCTTCCATGGAGATCACATAGGAATTGTTTTGTAAATGATAGCAAGGGAAGGTAATGCATATTATAAAAATGAATATTTTTCCACTGTTAATTCGTGGACCATAGAAAAAGAGTCTAATATATCAAATGTGTTTTAATAAATAGCTTTAATAGAAGGCTACAGAAAGTCGAAAGTCGTGAATTGAGTAAATATGACATTACTCACAATTTTTAATCATCTATTTTCTTCTTCTAGATAATTCTTCCACTGCTTCACCTTCAGACTAGATTCCAGCCAGAAATAGAGCATCTCCCCAAAGGCTAATGAGAGTAAGACTGTAGCCACTCACTGAATATGTATCCAACATCATCTCAAGATCAGGGTAAGCTTCTTAACCTTGAGCAGCTCACTGGACTGATGGAGCCAGAGTGTAGGAATCCACTCAAAATGAAAGAAAACTTCTGCAGTATAAATGTGACCCCAAAGAGAAACCATTCACCTGTATAGAATGTGAGAAGAGCTTTAAACTGGAGAAAACAGTCCTAACTCATCACAAGATGCACAGGATGAAACCCCACAAATGTACAGAGTGTGGAAAAGGATTTAAAGATGAACAGCTCCTCCTGCATCACTACATGTACAGAGTGTAGGAGAGGCTTTACAGAAAAGTGGAGTCTTCTAAAACACCGGAAGATTCATATAGGGGAGAGACCTTACACATGCACTGAGTGTGGGAAAAGCTTTATCCAAAAGGCCTGTCTGGCATCGCACCAGATGGCTCACAGTGGGAAGAAACCTTTTACATGTACAGAGTGTGGGCAGAAATTTAGGTGTAAAAGTAGTGCCCTATCTCATCACAGACTTCACACAGGTGAGAAGCCATATTCATGTTCAAAGTGTGGGAAAAGCTTTAGGGACAAAGTGTCATTCAGGAAGCATAATAAGATCCACACAGGGCAAAAACTGTACATGTGCCCAGATTGTGGGAGCAACTTTACAGCAAAGTGATAGCTCTTAAAACACCACAGGGTTCACACAGGGGAGAAACCTTTCACATGTACAGAGTGTGGGAAAAGCTTCAGAGAAAATAGTTTTCTTAGATATCACAATATGACGCATACAGGGGAAAAACCATATGCATGTCCAGCGTGTGAGGAAAGATTTTCAAGGAAACGTGATCTCCAAAACCACCAGCTTCAGAAACATTTTACATTGGAGACACAGTTCAGATGTATGGAATGTTGCAAAGGCTTCAGCTATAAGAGTGAGCTTCTCAGACACCAAAGGGTTCACACTGGGGAGAAACCTTTTCCATGCACAGAGTGTGGGAAAAGCTTTGAAACAAAGAATAATCTTCTAATCCACCACAGAATTCATAAAGGCGAAACCCCTTTTACATGTTCAGAATGTGGGAAAAGCAATCTCCAACGGCCCTCCCAAATGTGGGAGGAGCTATATAAGAGTGTGATATATAAGTGTGATCTTCTAGAACAGTGCAGGGTTCATACAGGGGAGAAACCTAACATATGTAAGTGTGGAAAAAGATTTGCAATAAAGAGCAGCTTTCACATGCACCAAAGGATTCACATAGGGGGAAACCTTTTACATGTACATAGTGTGAAGAAAGCTTTACACAATGTCCACATCTATGTCACCACAAGCCTCACAGGAGAGGGAAGCCTTACACCTACTCAGAGTTTGGAGAAATGTTTACGTAAAAGATGACAATTCTAATGTCATTGGAGAAAATTACTTTACATAATCCACACTGAATGAATTGCACATGGGGGACATCATTTTTAAACGTCGGAGAAAGTTCATAGTTTTACATGTTCTAATAGAGCTCCTACAGGTTCTAATAGAGCAGTACTTCATATAATTATCTTCGCACAGCAGCAAAGACTATGTAGGTTGCATCCAAATATGATGGTGTAGGTTAATGATGTGTGTTTGGCACTGTGTAGTTTACTGTATAATAAACAATTGCATAATAAATGGAGTGTGGAAATGTTGAAAAGGGTGCTTCACAGTACAGGTAGTTAAACTGCGGAATTCTCTACCAAAGGAGGTGGTGACAGTGGATTCGATAAATACCTTTAAAAAGGGATTGGATATATATTTTTTTTACTAAAAAGGGCATTCTGGGTTATCCTGGATAACTAGAGATGGAATGTTGGTCCAGTGAGGAATCCAACTGCCAGTATCTGTGGTCAGAAAGGAATTACATTTTTTTCCCCTTATGAGACTATTGGCAATGTTTCAGTCATTTTTTCCTGTTTACTTCCTCTGGATCAATTAAGTGTGAGGGAAGGGGGAGAGAAAGGGAGAGGGTAGTAGGCAGGTGCTTCCTGCCTTCCATCCTCTTCACCTGATGCAATTTCCTCAGCCACTACAATTCCTTGCAAAAGTAATCACCCCCTTGACTTTTTACCTATTTTGTTACAATTAAGTTATTTTGTTGCCTTAAGTTCAATGTTTTTTTTTTTAAATCTGAATTTTATCTGATGGATAGTCTAAGTTGGTAACGTGAAATGAGAAAAATATATACATAAAACTATTTTTTAGAACTAGAAAACAGAAAATTGGCATGTGTGTATGTATTCACCCCCTTTGTTATGAAGCCCATAAAAAGCTCTGGTTCACCAATTACCTTCAGAAGTCCCATAATTATTGAAATGATGTCCACCTGTGTGCAATCTAAGTGTCACATGATCTGTCATTACATATACATACCTTTTTTGAAAGGCCCCAGAGGGTGCAACGCCTAAGAGGCACCACTAACCAAACACTGCCACAAAGACCAATGAACTCTCCAAACAAGTTATGGACAATGTTGTTGAGAAGTACAAGTCATGGTTAGGTTATAAAAAATATCCAAATCTTTCATAATTGCCAGGAGCACCATCAAATCTATCATAACCAAATGGAAAGAACATGGCACAGCAGCAAACCTGCCAAGAGACTGCCGCCCACCAAAACTCACAGACCGGGCAAGGAGGGCATTAATCAGAGAGGCAGCGCATAAACCTAAGGTAACCCTGGAGGAGCTGCAGAGTTCCACGACAGGGACTGGAGTATCTGTACATAAAGCGACAATAAGCCGTACGCTCCATAGAGTTGGGCTTTATGGCAGAGTGGCCAGAAGAAAGCCATTACTTTCAGCAAAAAAAATGGCACATTTTGAGTTTGTGAAATGGCATGTGGGAGACTCCCAAATTGTATGGAAGAAGGTGCTCTGGTCTGATCGGACATCAAAGAAAACGCTATGTCTGGCGCAAACCCGCCACATCACATCACTCAAAGAACACCATCCCCACAGTGAAACATGATGGTGGCAGATGCTGTGGGGATGTTTTTCAGCAGCCGGGACTGGGAAACTGGTCAGAGTTGAGGGAAAGATGGATGGTGCTAAATACAGGGATATTCTTGAGCAAAACCTGTACGTGATTTGAGGCTAGGACGGAGGTTCAACTTCCAGCAAATATAAATACATTTTGTCCTTCTAGACTTGTTAGCTCACTTATACTATTTGAATTTCCTGACCACAGCTAGACAATCCCATCAGGTAGATTGTCCACACCTGAATACCCCTTACAAAACACACTACCAGTGTCATGAATCAGCCAGGGGCCATCTTGGACTGGAACTGTTATCTGCCACATGTTATTGAACAGAAGGTTTTGGGCTCCCACTGTTATTGTTATGCATTCAGAGAAGAGGCAGTTTGCCACGTCACCACTAATAAAGTCGTCATAACGCATTAAGTAAACTGACGTGGGAAGTACTGCCTCAACTCATAACATGTGGGAAAGGGAGAGATGCTGTGGGTTATAAAATGTTGTAGTGGTATTATCTGTAAATATATTGTATTGTAATGTGGGAGCCATGTTGTGTGCAGTCATACATATTGGGTCTGATACAGATAGTAACATGAGTAGATCACCCATCTACCTTCCAGCTATCACCTAAAGTAAACACTTGAAGTGATAGCAAGGCCAGAACAAAGGGGTCCGTACAGACATTGAGGCACCTTAACCCCATGGGGTCTTCAGCCCAATATCAGGATCATAGTACAGGAGCAAATAGATGTTTCTCCCTTGAGAGCCAGAGACCAAGTGAACTAGGTAGCCACACCTAGTGGGCGGCCCATGGGAGGGGTCTGGAAGTTCCCAGAGCTTACCTCTAGTCCATTGGCCAGAGGTAATCAAGTTACTCTGGAGATTACCCCATTGGCCCAAAGGAAGATGAGGGTTGGACAAGGGGCTAGCCACTCCCTGTACTGGTTTTGTGAGTTGTTTAAATACTGTGTGTCTCCAAAATAAAGTTGTTCTTAATTTTCATACTTTGACTAAGCATGTATTATTGACCCAGAGGCATATGTTTGTAGAGGAGCTCGTTCTGACTCCCTACTAAGGTGCTCCCAGGTACACTACCACAGCAGCTGGGACTTATGCCTTTGTACCGACAAAGACTGTCCATAGGTCTAGAGTCACCCAAACTTAGGTCTAAACCTACTGGGAATAAGAGTCCTAGGATACTCTAGATCCCATCATCATAGTAGGTTGTGACAACCAGTACCTGATCAGAATAGTATCAGAGAGAAAATAAATAATGATGCAGATGAAACTGAAGAATGGCTGCCACATGCTCAGCAATATGGAATTCAACTGGAGGGACAGAGAGCTGAGCCGGTAGACACAATTGGTCCTAATAACAATAACATGGCTAACACTTAAGATCAATTTGGACTCACATTATAAAACCACCAGAGCTATAGGGGATTTCCGGAAACACCAATGGTTACACCATCATCTCATCCCAAACAATCTTTTGTCTTACAACTTGTTCACATAATCCTATTCAATCAGAGCTGATCCCTCCCCTCTCTATCACACTTATCCCAGCTCTCACACATATGTTCAACCTTAAACACTGGCAAGTTTCCATCACCATTATTACACCCATTCTTAAGAAACCCTTGTCTAATCCAGCTTCTGCATCTAATTGCCGCCCTTTCTCTCTACTTCCCCATGTTTCTAAATTACTTGAATGTATCATCTACAATTGTTTCTCCAAATGTATTTCCTCCAACTTGCTCCTTGACCCCTTCCAATTTTGTTTCTGGTCTCAACACTCCACAGAGACAGCTCTCATTAAAGTCACAAATGACTTGCTCACCTCCAAGTCAAAGGATAATTTCTCTATTTTTATTCTCCTGGATCTCTCTGCTGCCGCTAACACAATTGACCACCCTCTTCTTATTCAAAGTCTCCTCTCTCTTGACACTGCCCTCTCTGGGTTCACATAATTTCTATAAAAAAGGAACATTTAGTGTCTCTGGCTCCTCTCCATTGCCTTGCCCTCTGACTATTGGTGTATTTCAAGGTTCTGTCCTAGGTTCCCTACTTTTTCTTCCTTTCTTGTTACCCTAATAAATTATTTTGGATTTTAATACCATCTATATGCAGATGATACCTAAATCTACCTCACTGCACCCAATCTATCCCCTTCTCTTCTAACTCATGTTGCCAACTGCCTCTCTAGCATATCCTCCTTGATGTATGCCCGTCAACTCAAACTAAGACGGAAGTCCTAATCTTCCCACCCTCTTACATAGCTTTAACTCCTCACATATCTCTCACTGTTGACAATGCCATCATCACGCCAACCTCTCAGGACCCTTGTCATGGGGTTCTACTGGATCCTGCCCTCTGTTTTATTTCTCACATACAATCCATCACTAAATCTTGACATTTTCAGCTAAAAACATTTCCAAAATATGTCACGTTGTCTCACAAGACACAACTAAAAACCTAATACACTCTCTTATATCTCACCTTAACTACTGCAACTCTCTCCTTGCTGGCCTCCCGATCGCCTGTCTCTCTCCACTTCAGTGCATATCTACCATACTCATCGCTCAATGACTGCAGCAACTCTCTGTCAGTCACTCCACTGGCTTCCCATAGTCTCAAGAATACAATTTCAACTCTTGACCCAAACATACATTATAAAGCCCTCAATAATAATGCACCCTGTTATATCTCTGCTCTTGTCTCTAAATACTCTCCCAACCCTCATCTTCGTTCTGCTAATAACCTTCTTCTATCCTCCTCTCTTCTCACCTGCTCTCATTCCCACCTTCAGGACTTTTCTTGTGCTGCCACAATTCTTTGGAACTCCTTGCCTCGCTCAATTAGACTATCCTCCTGTCTTAAATCCTTCAAAACCGCACTAAAACTCATCTATGTAAAGAAGCTTTATATGCGCAATACATTGTACCTCACTCTTATTCGGAGCTTTAGAGAAATCATTTGATTTGCTTGATTTTAAACTCAATAACAGGGCCCTCCATTCTTTTGTAATTTGTTAAAATAGTTTTGACTTGTATCTACCCTGTATAGCGCTACGGATTGTGTCGGCATGTTACAAATGAAGGCTAAAAATGTATAATAATAATAATAATAATAATAAAGTTTTACTGCAAGTTTCCCAATATTTTTATAATGATGTGGAGAAAATAATTAAATAAAACTGTGGCATACAAATGACTCCATTCTACCCAATGAATTAACTTCATCTGTATCTTAGATAATCTGGCTGCCACACATCCAAGAATGGTTAATTCTGCCATGGGACAAGTCACAAGAAGAAGGTATGAGGGTGATGAGAAATTCCTTAAAAAAATGTTTTTTCATTGTCCATTGCCCTCCCCAACATAATGACAGAACAAACAAATTGACGCCATTGAATTGTGGTTTTTGAGAAAATTGCTTAGAGTCCCTTGGACGACAAGAAGATCCAATCAATCAATACTACAGGGAATGAAGCCAAACTGTTCACTGGAAAATCTGATCATGAGGCCGAAGTTCAAATATTTTGTCCATATTTTGAGAAGACAGGAATCCCTAGAGAAGACTCTGATGTGAGGTAATTGAAGCAATGAACATGAGCTTGATGGAGCTCAGATGGGGCAGTCACATGGCATGCTGTGGTCCATAGGGTCATGGAGAGTTGGACATGACTGAATGACTAAACAACAACACCCACACCACCACTTTCCTCCTATTAAGTTTTGACACTGCCCTCTAGTTCATTGCTCGCATCTCCTTATCTACCACACATGAGCAGAATTCACCCCATCTCTTTCTTCTCAACTATTATTATTATCTTTATTTATATCGCGCACTAAACTTGTGATTCAATTGCTATCACTTAATGGTCTTGGCTACTGTAAACTTAATCTTCTTAGCACCCAGCCAATACATTCACTTTATTCCAACAAATTCAAAATGTAACTTCCACCATATTGAATCTTTCCCATACCATCCAAATTCCACCTTCCCTGCCCAATTTCAGTGACTCCCCATTTACTACCACTACCATAGTAAAATGTTTTCTGTATAAGATTATCAAACTTACAGGAAATGGAAATTCCAAAAAAAAGTGCATTACCCTAGGAGACAATGCTATCACAAACTAATTGGGAAGATCATTTTAAAACTGTACTTTAATTACTTATTGAATGACAGTGGCGCAGTTAAAAAATAAGTAAAAGACAATTAAAACAACAGTCACCCTTTGTTTCTTTATATTTCTTATATACGAGAAGTTTTCAGAGTAACTTTTCTTTAAGGAAATCTTTAATTTTTAAGTATATTTTCCTTAATGGGATACAAATGAATATATTCCTAAAACTCTAAATACTTGTTACTCGTTACTTCTTATTGAAGCTTGTGAGCAAAGTCATAATGTACAGGGTTATTGAGGAGACTAGTTCTTCCTATATTAAAGTATAGGGAGAAGACCTTATAAATCTTCAAGTTCCCCTAATTGTGTGATTTATAGAGGAGTATAATATCAAGTTGTTACTTACAATGTTTTCTATTTGTGTAATAAGTAGAGGAGTGTGGCTTAAATTCTCCCTTTTCACATCCTCTGAATGTTTTTGCCCAAAAGTTGTACTAATATACAGTTTGGTCTAGCTTTCATTTGTTATTATACCCCAAAGAGTTGCTCCCCTGAAAACACTCATTTTTTTAAATGTTTTTTAATTTTTCATCATATTCTCTGAGTACCTGTGCCAGTATATACCATCTTTCCTAAGGGTTTTTATCAATGCACTTTTGGAGGGTTTTCTCCAAAATCTGTACTGATACAGGGCATTTATTCCCAATAATTCTTACCAATTCACATCATAGCCCAACTTGTATTTTTTAACACTGTGTCCTGGGAGCCCTTCTCGGGTGTTAGGTTTATACATCATAATCTAAATATACAGACTTCTTTTTCTTATATTATTGTGATGTCTGCTGTAAGTTTGTTGCAATGTATAGCGTGATATGGGCTTTTACTTGACATATCATTTATAACTGTGCCCTGGCAGAGGGGGGACGTAGCAGTGGCGGCTGGTGACTTTTCAAGTTGGAGGGGCGACAGGGCGAAACATAGCCACTCCCCCTTTTCAAACCACACCCATTTTTATAACTCCTCCCCTGACGTCATAATGACCTTTATAAGCCCCGCCCAATGACCTTATACTTGTAAAGCCCATTGAAATACATGATCAGCAATGCAGAAATGTCAAGACGTAAAGTAACAATGGTTCATTGGTATACAATATAGATTGAAAAAACTCATGTGACAAGACTACAGCAATATCATAATTGCACCTATACGTATTAACAGAAAAATTAAAGGAGTGACACCTACCATTAGTCGGGTCTTCTTCTCAGGGTATTCACGTTCATTAAGTTGACCAACGAGTAGAAACAAATCTGCAGCCACATAGGGTTTGCACCTGGGGTTGAAAGAAAACAAGCAAATCAATCAGACCATTCAAGAACAAAACCATACTTAAAAAACATTAAACGACCAAGTGGAACCATATAGGCCCCAAACATACCTTAGAAGACCAAGTGGAACCATATAGGCCTCAAACATACCTTAGAAGACCAAGTGGAACCATATAGGCCTCAAACATACCTTAGAAGACCAAGTGTGACCATAGGCCCCAAACATACCTTAGAAGACCAAGTGTGACCATAGGCCCCAAACATACCTTAGAAGACCAAGTGAGACCATATAGGCCTCAAACATACCTTAGAAGACCAAGTGTGACCATAGGCCCCAAACATACCTTAGAAGACCAAGTGTGACCATATAGGCCTCAAACATACCTTAGAAGACCAAGTGTGACCATAGGCCCCAAACATACCTTAGAAGACCAAGTGTGACCATATAGGCCTCAAACATACCTTAGAAGACCAAGTGTGACCATATAGGCCTCAAACATACCTTAGAAGACCAAGTGTTACCATAGGCCCCAAACATACCTTAGAAGACCAAGTGGAACCATATAGGCCTCAAACATACCTTAAAAGACCAATCAGCACTGCATAGGCCCAAACCAGTGGATCTTGGGATTCAAGAAAACAACAACATTTAACTTCTGTTTAGACAACACAATAATCAATGTCATACAAACACGTTGAATTAGCATATTGATAACCATATGAGCAGTAACGCCATGCCAAGGCTTCAACAATTGTTACTGACCATTCACACACCTTTCATAGCTCCTTCAATATGCACACCCACACACCATTCATACTTTACTTACCACTAGTTATTTTTGGTAGTGAGGTGGTGCCATTTCTGAGAACTTTACGTACCCTTGAAGGTGCCTCCAATTCCTTCAAACCAATGCATTTAACCGCTACAGGGCCATGGTGCTTTTTAATTACTTTTTTGATCCTCTTCAATGTGGAGAAGCATCTTTCTGGTTCTTTAGTAGTCTTCGTTGTTGTAAGCAGGATTCCTTATAGCTTCACTCACTCTGTTAAATTATGTAGATTAAATTGATGCTAAAGTTGCTGCAGAGCAACAGCACTTGTACAGACATGGAATTCTTGCTTCCCGTACACAAGTGACAGCTACCCTTGGAAGTGCCTCCAATTCCTTCAAACCACGCCAAGGCTTGTTACTGACCATGCACACACCTTTCATAGCTCCTTCCATATGAACACCCACACACCGTTCATACTTTACTTACCACTAGTTATGTTTGGTAGTATGAGGTGGTGCTGCTTAACGCAGTTTATCTTTGCACACCTTGGGGGTATGCATTCTTCTTTGCTTCAATCACTTGTATTTTAATTTTGCACGGCGATCTTTCAAAGAAGAAAACTTCTCAATGTTTTTTTCATTGAAGTCTGGGATCTCGGAAATCAGTTGCTTTTCCATTGAGAGCATCGCCAATGCATTCAACCGCTCCAGGGACATGGTGCTTCTTAAAAAGGTTTTTATCCTCTTCAATGTTGAGAAGCATCTTTCTGATTCTGCAGTGGTCATCGGTGTTGTAATCAGGATTCTTAATAATTTTACTGTCTCTGTGAAATCATTCTGCAGATTAAATTGATGGAAAAGTTTGTGCAGAGCAACAGCACTTGTACAAGTATGAAAATCTGTCTTCCCATACAGAAGTGACAGCTCAGTGCGTAATTGTTCCTTCTTCAGTATTGGATATGCTTGCACAGTGTCTTCCAGAGCTTGGGTTGGAAAGCAAGTGTCATGGGTTTTATACAAGTCACTTTGAACAAGTTTGGCACTGACTAGGTGATTTGAAAATGAAAAACGTTCTTTTGCATGAACCACCACTATGTCACATACCTCTCTTGAAAGTTGTCTCAAGGTTGAGATCTCCGCACTCCGTCTGTTGACTGTTACATCGCTCGGCAAACTTGCTTCTATCTCTTCCACAGAATTACGGATTTTCTGGATGCTGGCGACAAAGTCTTCTGTGACTTTTTTGATATAAACAGTATCCGTGTCTCGCTTCTGAAGCTGACTATAGAGGATGTCAACATGTGGCATTATTAAATGAAATAATTTAAGGAAGTAAAGGAACTCCCTGTCTTCCAGCATTCCAATGAAACCTGCGGCTTCCCGTATAGATGTTGGATCAAAGTTAAGACATGCTTCAATTGTCTGGAAACACTCAAGTAGCGCATCTCTGTTCTCGTAGATCACGTTCACGGTCCTAACGTTGAAGTTCCATCGTGTTGGTGCACCTCTTGGAAGTCTTCTACCAACTACCTCATCCAGAACTCCAGTCCTTTTTGGAGAGAGTGAAAAAAAAGATGGTATGCCGCCTATGTTGGAAAAAAAAACTCGAACTCTTCCAATCCTTGAAACTGCTTTCTCCATTATTAGGTTCAGTTGGTGAGCATTGCAATGGACGTAGTGTGCGTTCGGGTACACGTCTTTTATTTTTCTTTGAACTCCTCCTTGATCTCCACGCATCACACTGGCACCATCGTAGCTTTGAGCTATGAGTTTCTTCTTGTCTTCTGGCTCTGGGATAACAGTATTCAGTGTTTCCAGCACAACAGCAGCAATGGAGTCTGCATCCGTTGATTTCATTTCCGTGAAGCCATCAAATCTTTCCACCACTTGATGCTTCTTGTCAATGTAGCGATAGACTACAACGCACTGTGTCCTAGCGGAAATATCGGTTGTTTCATCCGCTTGGATTGCCACAAACTGGGCTTCCTTAAGCTCTTGGTGAATCACTTCCTTAATAACTTCATGCATGCAGTCCAGTAGCTCATTCTGCACGGTTTTGGAAGTGCCCTTAAACACAGTTGCAGTCTTCAAATGCTGTTCCATTGCACTATCGATACTGCCAACCAAATCCACCAGGCCTCTAAACACTCCTGGATTTAGCGATGTTTCACTCTCGTCGTGTCCTCTTAATGCCAGTTCAAAAGTGCCACAAAAGCGAACACAATCAATTATCTTGGAAAGGATGTACCGGTTCTTAGCCACTTCTTCGTTGTGTTTTTGAATGCTGACTTGGTATCCTTGGTCCAGTTGAACAGCAATGTTCGCCTGTCCAAGCATCTCAAACTTGATCCTGTTATCCAAGTGAGCTTTAGAACTTTTGTGTTTCGCCAATTTGTCAGCTAGATGTTTGACGTCAGTCACTCCAGTTTTGGTCCAAGCAGCGTCACCACCAAATAGGATGCATGGGAAACAATATAAGGACTTCCTAGAAACGCTTCCAGAAAGCCAGTCGTTCTTCTTGTACCATTCAGTATTGAAATTACGGACATATTGCTTACCTCTATCTCTTGCGATTTGCTGCAGATTTATCTCTGGTTGGTCAGCTCCTAACCGTTTTACTTCCACCTTCTCCTCATAGGTTAGGGTGCCGAAAGGCTTCACAAGTAGAGAGAGTCAATAGTATTCATTTCTGATACCAATAGAAGAAAGAGATCACGGTATATTAATTTATATTAGGTCACAAAATTACTTTAAAATAACAGTGTGTTGAATTCATTGGTATATATTACAGATTGCAAACCCTCATGTGACAAGGCTACATCAACATCAAATTTGCACCTATACGCATGGACAGAAAATTAAAAGCAATGATACTCACCTACAGTTGACTCTCCTTCTCGGGGTATTCACGTCCAGTAAGTCAACCAACGAGTCCAAACAAATCTGCTTCCACAGATAGTTTGCACCTGGGAAGTGATAGAAAACAACAAAAAAAACATTAGAACGTTCAAGACCCAAACCTTAACTTTTAAAACCTTGAAAGACCAAGTGTGACCATATAGGCCCCAACCGCACCTTAAAAACCTTAAATAACCAATTTTGACCATATAGGCCCCAACCGCACCTTAAAAACCTTAAAAGACCAAGTGTGACCATATAGGCCCCAACCGCACCTTAAAAACCTTAAATAACCAATTTTGACCATATAGGCCCCAACCGCACCTTAAAAACCTTAAAAGACCAAGTGTGACCATATAGGCCCCAACCGCACCTTAAAAACCTTAAATAACCAATTTTGACCATATAGGCCCCAACCGCACCTTAAAAACCCTAAATAACAAATTGGGACCATATAGGCCCAAATTGTAAAAAAAAAAAAAATATATATATATATATATATATATATATTGATTGATAGATATATTGATTGATATATATATATATATATATATATATATATATATATATATAAATTGATATCAATATATCACAATAAATAAATATATATATGTATATCAAATTGATATATATATATATATATTTATTTATTGTGATATATTGATATCAATTTATATATATATATATAAATATATATATATATTATATATATATATATATAAAAATATATATATATATATATATCAATATATCAATCAATCAATATATATATATATATATATATATATATATATATATATATTATATATATAATATATACAAATATATATATACGCATAAAAAATACACATAAATATACATAAACATATACATACAACAATATATATTAATTGATATTTATTATTTGATTAATTGATGTTATTTATTACTTGTTATATTATATTGTTCATGCATTTCTATTACACATTATTTTTTATACATATTACAGTGCTATTTTTTGGCTATACATGTTACAGGATATTATCCTGTAACATGTATATCACATAAAATAGCCCTGTAATATGTATAATACATACAGGGTCAAACAAGTTCACACTAACCTTTTTTACCCTTACAGGCTTCCATACCTGCTTGCTGATTTGCTAATTTTTTAAAGACTCTCATTGGTTGAAATCGATGTCAATCAAAAATTTCAGCCAATCAGAGTCCTTCAAAAATTAGTATATAAAGCAGACCGTGGGAAAAAAACAATTAATCGCGGGAGGGGCTCCTTGTAGGAGGAGCTCTTTTAGTTTGTTGTTTTTTTTTTTTTAGAGCGTCGTTTTTTTTTTGTGGAGGCCTCTTTCAATGGGCCAGAATGGATGGATGGACAATGGCTTCAATCAAGATTGGATTATTTGACCAGTGGCTTCAATCAACATTGGATTATTTGACCAGTGGCTTCAATCAACATTGGATTATTTGACCATTGGCTTCAATCAACATTGGATTATTTTATTTGACCAGTGGCTTCAATCAACATTGGATTATTTTATTTGACCAGTGGCTTCAATCAACATTGGATTATTTGACATGGGCTTCAATCAACATTGGAATTGGATTATTTTCATGACTATATCCAGAGGACAGAAGGCCAACGCTGGAGGGGTCAATTTGACAGGTAAGTATGTGCTGTTGTTTATTTTATTTTTATTAATGTTTGTTTAAAGCTGTTTATTTTTGTATAATAATGTGTTACTGTGTTTACTGTATTGTTTTTCCCTTCCCTTATTTTTATTTTATCTTTAAAAGTGACAGGCACATATACATGCCTGTTACTTCTATAAATGGAATAAAAATAGGGGGGGGGGTGCTAGGTAGGTAGTTGGTTCATCCAGGGTGGGGTCGGTCACGCTCAGGCGCCCATCGGTCGGTCGGTGACCGCGTAGGCCACGATCAGGGGTGGCACAGGCCTCATGGGGGTGAACATCCACCCCCATGTGGCCTGGTCAACCCCGCTCACCGCCCGAATACCCCGATCACCGTGATCGGGGTAATCGGGCGGTGTCATAGCATAGGCCGCATCGGGGTGGGGGTGATCGGGCCTCGGGGGTGGCATAGGGCGGCGACATGGAGGTCATCAGGGGTGGCACAGGCCTCATCAAGGGGGTGATCCGATCACCCCCATGTGGGCCTGTGCCACCCCGCTCACCAGCCGACTACCCCGATCCCGTGATCAGGGTAATCCGGCGGTGGCATGATGGCATAGCATAGGGCAGGCCTGATCGGGGGTGGCACAGGCCACATGGGGGTGATGGCCAGGCTGGGGGTGGCACCAGGCATTGCAGGCCTAGGGTCGTCGGTGGTAGTTGGTGGGTGGCTGGGTAAGTGGCAGGCCAGGCAGGCATAGTGGGGTAACTGGTCACCCCTAACTTTTATTAGGGGCTACTAGGGGTTTGGTTTGGCCAGGGGCAGGGGCAGGGCAGGTGCCAGGCAGGTAGACTTACTGTGTTAGGCAGGCAGAGCAGATGTGAGTAGATTCAGCCAGGGAGGTCTCTCAGTCTCAGCGTGACCAGGGTCAGGAAACAGAAAGGGGGAAGGGACAGGCAACTGGTGGTTTTATTGACTGTATCAGTCAATCAAAATGAAAACTCGAGGCCCTATTTGCTGGCGGGCGCTCAGGGCTAACGGTTTGGGTGGGTTTAGATAATTCTCTTAGTAACTGTACAGCCTTCCATCATTGATTGGTCAATGATGGAAAACTGTCAGTCATTAATTGATACATTTATGACCGCCCATGCATATCGTCACTGTGATGGTGGGCGGCATGCATTAACGGTCAGGGGGCCAGGCCAGGACTCATTGAAGAGAAGAGAAGAGTCTAAAGGTTAGTGTACTAGTGTAATATGATCACACAGGGTGCAGGGGGCTACAATAGATACACAGCAGCATTAGTTAATGTAGCGCAAGGGTTATCTTAAAGTGACAGTGTCCCTTTACTAACTTTACTTCATTTTAATACTATTGAGACTTGAAATGATGATGTACACCTTATATTTAATTGTTTTTGGGTTATACTAATACATTGTTGTGTTTTTTTTATTGCAGGGAGAAGAAAATATTTGGGGGGGCGTTTGCCCTGACGCCCCAATGGACGGGCCGCCCCTGGGACGTAGGTGATGAGCCTTGGATGATGTAGATGAGTCTGGCAGAGATGTTTAGAATAGAGGTGGAGATGTTTAAACAAACATGTTATGACAATATTTAGTAGGATGGGGGATTGGTCTGGAGAAGAGAATCAAGTGTGTGTATTGTCAGCATAGAAATGGTACCCAACCCCATTCAAGGGGAACAGTATGTTAAGACAGTTGATGTATGTCATGACTGATTTTAGTACTCCCCTGAACCCCACAAGCAACCTTGTTATTTGGGACCCTAACATTCGCTAATATCAAAGGCTATCAAAATGGACTGTGACAGGATTTTAAAGAGAAGTAATGCACAAAAAAACTCCAAGAACAAACACTCTGCAATCATTGTTGGAAGAACACAAGCTGTTGGCGGCAGTTATGGTCAGGGGAATGTTTTCTTGGCATAGTCTGGGGCCATTCATACCTCTGGAAGGCACTCAACTGGTTATCTATCCATCCTTGCAGATCAAGTACACCCATATGTAATACCTAGAAGGGCCCCCAATGGACTTTTGGGGTTAAGCAGTTATTATATGTGTGTTTAGAATGTACTTTGTGCTAGTGACTTTCTTAATATTATGTGCCATGTATGTAATGAGTTTATATAGTTACTGTCATGGCATCTTGCCTATGTGTTTGTGCATTTATCTTGTTTTGTTAAATATGTTTGTGAAATATATTCCCCAATAGCACACATAAGCAAATAATACCTTTAAAATCACATAGAGGAATTTAGCAATAGGAGTGCCCCCACCCCAAACGGATTCAGTCAGATGCATTGTCTCTGTCTCAGTAATAAAAGTAGAAGGTAGTTTATTGCTGTAGGATTGTAACACCAGATCTGTAGACCAAGAGAAACAAGACCCTGTCACTTAATGACAACAAAGGGTTAAATTATACAGGAATTTATATGAATTTATGACTATTAATAGCTGGCTAGGCGTGAATCCACTGGCTTTAGACATGAAGGGGGAGGCTAGTTTTATGGCCCTCTGTAAGAGGAGAGCAAAACACAGGCCTGGGTTATTAGTGACCTAAACAGATAACCCTGGATATGTATTGCTCTGTCTGAAGTTGTCCAAAGGGACTAAAAGATAAAGAGTATTGATAGAAATGTGTAATGAAAACAAGAAAGCCAGATGCCTTTATGCATCTGGAAATCGTGTGGGTGGGCGGCATTGCAAGCCCTGTTTTGCCCAGGAGGAAGGGCTAGAACTGGGGGGGAAGTCTTTGGTGTTTTGTGTTATCTGAAAATGTGTCTTGAAAATAAAGAAATGCCACTCTGTTTGTACTAATCAAGGGTACAGGGTATGTGGTTATTAGATCCTAAGAAAAAGGGGTCTGATGGTACTGCCTCTTCAGAAATTATGCTGTCATCTGAGTTGTCTGCTGGGTTGCGAGATCTTGAACAACAAAAGAGACAACCAAAAAGAGAAGTGAGGTGCATGTGGCCCTAAAATTTGTGGGTCGTAAGACCATACTGTACATAATGACTGTCTTCCCTGGAGCGGATGGGATCTTCCAGTTGAACAATGCAATATATCATACGGACAGAATGGAGTGGTTAGAGGAGCACAACAAATACTTACAAGTACTTCCCTGGGCTCCAAATTCCTTGAAACCCATTGAGCACCTGGGGACCACGTCGATCTCCACGTTTACCATATGGATCCTCCACTATGCACTCTTCAGCAGCTGTCAGATGCACTGCAGTTTGTATGGCTCCAGATACCTTTGTCCAACCTTCCAGCATCTTATTGACTCACTACCATGCTCTCTAGCTAGTGTCCGCAGTCAGCAGTTATTCTTGATATTAGCAGGTGGTCATAAGAATGTGACTCTACCCTGTATATATATATATATATATATATATATATATATTGTGACAGATTCACTGTCACTCTCAGGATCCATGCCTGTTTTTTCAATAAAATGGAGGACGCAGGAGCTCTTTAAATATTTAACCACACTTTACTGGTTGTTTTGACATGATACAACATAAAACTGAAGGCAGAAACAAAACTCTAGCTTCTCATTGAAGCCCTGCATAACTAAACTGTAGTTTCCATTACTGTCTTACATCGGAGTGCAAACATACAGTCCAAACATAGGTAGCAGAGGTGTCTTTCCCTCTCACCTCCCTCTCAGGCTCTGTATCTCCGGCCTCTCTTTCCAAAGCAGATCCCTCCTTCGGTCATCACCTTCAGGGACTTTCTGTTCCTCTTATCCGCAGGCTTTCTCTTCAAAGCTTCTGGCTTTGGTCCATTAGTTTTCAGTGCGGCCTCTGACTGCTGCCCTGCACACTTCAACACTCCAGCACTGTCAAACAGCTATCCACCTGGAGACAGCCGTCGGTCTTGATTGCAGCCACAGCCAAGCTTTTTAAGGATCTTCTTAACCATCTCACTCCTGGGGAGAAGTCTTGAAGGGCTCTCTAATGCCCTCTGGTGGCACACCATCACATATTCCCCACCCCAGCTCGACACCATGGGGTTGAGCGTCCAACGCTGTGAGGCCGTATCTGCGATTCAACACATCCTCTGTACCATCTGTGTTCTCTCCGCACTCTTCTCGTTACGGCGACACCAGTGAGGCTTTACTTTACTCAGAGCTACAACTCTTCCAGCTGCACCATCCGTTGGCGCTCTCTTCTTTATACTTCTAGGAGCATCTACATCATGTGTCTCTATTGTCATCTTAAACTCCTTCATAGGACTTTTCCCATTTCGCAGCTTACCTTCTTCATCACTGCTTTCAAATTCCTTTGTCTTTCCTTGGAACCGTGTTTTCTTTCTGGGTGAAGAGACAATTCTTTTTCCCGCTCTTCCTTTCACTTCATATTTTCTGATTTCTTTGCAGTTCTGCCTGCTGTCACTTAAACTTTGAGGGTAGGACACCGGCCCACCCATCTCTCCGAGTGTCCTGCCCCAGGGACCCTTGAAAAGTACTTCTTGTACTTTGGTATGAGAATATGTTTCTACATACAGTCGCTTCCCTGGGGGTACATCACATACATTACAGGTTTCTGTGACCTTGTCTTCCACCGGATGCATCTTTTCTTTTAGACCCTTCATCTTATTATCGCAGCTCTGACTTGTCCTCTTTATATCTTTAATGCAAGGGCTGACGTTCGCCAGTTTATTCTCTAGCTTGGATACTTCCTGCCAGTTCATGGCTAGATGGTGTGTTTTCATCTGTTCAAAGACACTCCAGCAGCATCTATGACTCATCTGCAGCCCGGGAGCCTGGGACTGGAGCGGCCTCACTTCGGGCTCTTTATGCTTGGAGTTCATTTGCTCCTTTAATTCTCCTGCTAAATGTTCTCTCTTTTCCAGAAGATTATCTGCAGCTTTCTCATCCCTTTCAACTTCACTATGGAACAGCAACTTCTTGGGCTGTTTTTCTTCCCTCTGTTTCTGGCGCTCTCGGTTCCAGGTGCTCCTATTGGCTGGCTGACAACTCTTACCAAAACGTATCAGCCTCATCCAGTCATCTTGCTTCTGTTCTGGTACAGTGTCAACTATAGACTCCGAATGCAGGTCCTCTCTCATGGCTGCATCTTGCTCTCGGATCTGTACTTCATCTTTCTTTCTGTGCACAGCAAGCATATGCAATATCTCTGCTTGAAAGGAGCGCTCAGACTTTTTTTTGGTATGGAATATTTCCAGCTGTTCAGGAACTTCAAGCTGACACCCAACAGATAGGCTAATACACCTCTTAGTAGCCTCTTGAATCCCAGATTCCTGGAAAACACTTTTATTGTCGTCATCCTCAGCATTCATCCGTATTATTATTTATTTTAGTAGCTGCTCTACTTGCTTTGCCTTCAAGGTGTCCAGCTTTCCATCTTCCTCTGCTTCCTTAAGCCACAGTTTCTTCTCATTAGCTTGTTGCAAGTCCAGTTCACTCTGCTTGTACTGGATCTTTTGCTGCATGTTCAACTGAGGAACCTCCTTTGACTTTCCCATCAGGTCTTCTCTGAAAACCTCTGGTGGCTCAGACATTCTTTCTTCCTCCCTCTGTCTTTCCTGTACAGGCTCCTGCTCTCTGCTTTGCTTATGTGCTTCCTGTAGACATTGCTCTATATTCAGTGAAGCATCTTGGGTACACAGGTTCTGGAGGTCAGTGATAGTCTCTTCTGGACATGCCATCCTCTGTGCTTGTGGAGCATATAACAGCAGCTCCTTCTGTATCACTGTTTCTTTCCTCTGCTTACAGGATTCTCCTATCTCTTGTAGCTGAGAGGTGGAATTGGTGATCTCTCCTTGTCTCGGAGATGCACGATTATTGAGGAGATCTTGCTTCTCCTGTTTATCATTGTGCTGCAGCTCCCACACAACTGATTCTTTCAGCTTATACTTGGAAGGACTCTTCCTATGCTCCCAAATAGGCACCTGTATCTTATTCCTGTAGGACATTCTGTAGTCCTCAAATGCAAGCTTCCTCCTCCATTCAGGAATGTAATCTAGCATCATCCTGACACTTTTAATTTCAGTAGCAATTTGCCCGTTTTGCTTCTCTTTATCCAGAGCACTTTGTTTTATGGCAAACTGAGACAGAACGCTCTCGGGACACTTCATAGTTTTAGAAGGACACATCTCCATGCCCTGCTTCATATGTTCTCTCAGAGACAGTGGTTTGTCTTTCTCCATCTCAATCTCCAGACTCTTTTCTTCCTTATCTTTTACTTTGGAAAGATTTCCAGTTTCTTTATCATTTTTATGACATTCTTCCTTTCTAAGAACACTGGCTATGTTCTTCCACTTGGTCTCTCCTTTCTCTAGGTCAGAGATCTTTGTCAGGCACTTACTTTCTCTAGTTCTCTCCAGCTCAGGAGTATTCACCAAGGACAGGTGGCTGTGTCTGTCCAGGTCTCTTATGGAGGCCTTCTCATCGCTCTTGTCCATAAGATTTCCGCATCTGTTTGGGTTTCCTTCTTCCTCAATGACTTTATCAGCATCAAAGGTCTCTTTTGCTCTCTCAGCAATCTCACTTGTGCTCTCTGCGGTTCTCTCAGCCATCACAGTGGCGCTCTCTGCCGCGCTCTCAGCCGTCACGGTGGCGCTCTCTGCCGCGCTCTCAGCAGTCACAGTGGCGCCCTCTGCCACGCTCTCAGCCGTCACAGTGGCGCTCTCTGCCGCGCTCTCAGCCGTCACAGAGGCGTTCTCTGACGTATCACTTGCAGCGGCTCCTACCGTCTCACTCGCAGCGGCTCCTGCCGTCTCACTCCCAGCGGCTCCTGCCGTCTCACTCGCAGCGGCTCCTGCCGTCTCACTAGCAGAGGCTCCTGCCGTCTCACTCGCAGCGGCTCCTGCCGTCTCTCTCGACGCGGCTCCTGCCGTCTCACTCGCAGAGGCTCCTGCCGTCTCACTCGCAGAGGCTCCTGCCGTCTCACTCGCAGAGGCTCCTGCCGTCTCACTCGCAGCGGCTCCTGCCGTCTCTCTCGCCTGCTCTGCAGTCTCTCTCGCCTGCTCTGCAGTCTCTCTCGCCTGCTCTGCAGTCTTTTTTGACGCTCTCTTGGTGGCTTGTTGCACTCTCTCTGCTATCCACCAGGTCTCTAACTCCTGATTTCCTCCTGCATCATGCTTGGTTTGCCTTCCCATAACATGGAAACTGCATTTTAAACTTGGGCAGACAAGCATGTCCGTTGGATAGCAATAAGCTGGTCTGTCAAAAAAATCCCAGTAGTGCAATCTCTGTACTGTTTTCACTCCCACTCTGATAAGGATCTCTTCCTTCAGGATACAATAATTTGTAGCCTTTTCTTCAGGCAGATCACAATATGCTCTCTGAGCTTCTCCACACAGATAGGGACCCAGGACTGTGGCCCAGTGCTTTTTAGGCCAACCTTCCCTAGTGGCAATCTTCTCAAAGTTCAGGAGATATGTGTCAACTTCATCCTGAGCTGTCATCCTCTTTAGGAAGTGATTAGGATTCATGCTTCCACTTGCTTCTGTAACCACACTATTATTTGCAGACTTCAGTTTCTGCAGCTGCACTTTCTGTGCCTCCAAAAACTCTCTCATTTGGACTCTGTCCTCTTCCGCTTGTCTCTGCCATTTCTCTGTGGCCACACTCATGCAGATTATATCCTTTTCTACTTGTCTCTGCCATTTCTCTGTGGCCTCTCTCACACATGCAGCAGCATCTCTTAGTCGAGCATCATTTGCAGCATGGGCTCTGTCCTCTGCAATTTCTGTCAGTCCTTTCTGCTGGTTTTCTTGCTGACAAGCTCCGCCCACCTTCTGGCATGTAGTGGCATCTAACCGGGCTTTCAATATTTCCTCCATTATTATACTGTACTGTGGGCTGTCTTCTTAAACACAGACAATTTTCTATCCTACCACTGCCACCAGATTCACTGTCACTCTCAGGATCCGTGCCTGGTTTTTCAATAAAATGGAGGACGCAGGAGCTCTTTAAATATTTAACCCCACTTTACTGGTTGTTTTGACAGCATACAACATAAAACTGAAGGCAGAAACAAAACTCTACTCTCAACTAAACTGTAGTTTCCATTACTGTCTTACATCGGAGTGCAAACATACAGTCCAAACATCCAAACAGGCAGCAGAGGTGTCTTTCCCTTTCACCTCCCTCTCAGGCTCTGTATCTCCGGCCTCTCTGTCCAAAGCAGATCCCTCCTTCGGTCATCGCCTTCAGGGACTTTCTGTTCCTCTTATCCGCATGCTTTCTCTTCAAAGCTTCTGGCTTTGGTCCATTAGTTTTCAGTGCGACCTCTGACTGCTGCCCTGCACACTTCAACACTCCAGCACTGTCAAACAGCTCTCCACCTGGAGACAGCCGTCGGTCTTGATTGCAAGCCAAGCTTTTTAAGGATCTTCTTAACCATCTCACTCCTGGGGGGAAGTCTTGAAGGGCTCTCTACTGCCCTCTGGTGACACACCATCACAATATATATATATATATATATATATATATATATATATATATATATATATATATATATACATACATATATATATTGTTGTTAAGTCCTTCAGTTGTGTCCAACTCTCCATAACCCTAAGAACTGCATCACACTGGGCACGTTTTGTGCCTGGTTGTACCTATCTATAAGATTTTCTTGGCAAAGATCCTGGGCTCATCTGGCATCCTCCTGGTACTGTGCGTCTGTCAGTCCATCAGTCTGTGTGCCCGTACCCGTTAGTCTCTGTGCCCCTGCCATCTCTTCCATAGGTTTTGGGCGCGTCTGTTGCCATTTACCACAGAACAGAACAAACCTAATTCCAGTCATACACATATATAAAATATAAATGCATATATTTGTGTGCCTACTCACCAATGTATATTAAAAAGACTTGAAGTATTTTCTATAACATTTTGAAACAAACATACCATTATATAACCAATTATTAACACTAGAGTTATATATAATAAGTTATATTTATAAAATACACATTGAAGTCATGTTAAAAGTATATAAGCCATGTTTTACACTGCTATGACCTGCCCATCTTGGTTGACCCTACATGGTATAGCTCACAACTTCGTTGAGGTATACAAGCCAACAAAATCCAAATTTAATAGAGAAATAAGAGAATAACTAACCAAACATGGATCACCCACTGGATTAGAAGAAGGTAAGATCAAAATGCACTAAATTTTCAATAATGTGGCAACATAAAAAATACATTTTATTTAAGCCTCCATTAAAACAAAGGGGAATTAAAACACCATATAAAATATACCGGGACTGGTCAGCTCTCCTCAGTCTTGCCAGTGGCAGAATCTGGTAATGAGTGATATACGGTACATATCAAAACTAAACATCCCATACAATGTTGTATCATTTAGTATAACGTTATAGCTTATGGGTAACACTCAGATGTATATGTCACCCTGAGGTTCCCTTCTTCAGCTATGGGCTTCAACTGGTTACATTTATACAATTCTACAAATAGATTCTTACAAAGGCCAGCAATTTGTATTTATTCTTCGTGTCCTGGATTTTAGGCCTGATCCTGGAGATATTTGCATCGGCTAGACGGCATCAGTTCTAGATTCTTAGATATGGGATAGTAGAGCCAAATATGAACATTGGGCAAGAAAAGATTGGCCTCCGAGGGAAAATATGTTGGTTGGAGGACAAAATGTCATCAATGAACCATTGGTGGCACGAGATAGAATCATACTGCCACCACTACATATAAAGCAAGGCCTGATGTATCATACTGCCACCACTACATATAACGCTAGGCCTGATGAATCATACTGCCACCACTACATATAACGCTAGGCCTGATGAATCATACTTCCACCACTACATATAACGCTAGGCCTGATGAATCATACTGCCACCACTACATATAAAGCTAGGCCTGATGAATCATACTGCCACCACTACATATAACGCTAGGCCTGATGAATCATACTGCCACCACTACATATAAAGCTAGGCCTGATGAATCATACTGCCACCACTACATATAAAGCAAGGCCTGATGATTCATACTGCCACCACTACACATAAAGCTAGGCCTGATGGATCATACTGCCATCACTACATATAAAGCTAGGCCTGATGTATCATACTGCCACCACTACACATAAAGCTAGGCCTGATGGATCATACTGCCATCACTACATATAAAGCTAGGCCTGATGAATCATACTGCCACCACTACATATAATGCTAGGCCTGATGAATCATACTACCACCACTACATATAACGCTAGGCCTGATGAATTATACTGCTACCACTACATATAACGCTAGGCCTGATGAATCACACTGCCACCACTACATATAAAGCTAGGCCTGATGAATCATACCGCCACCACTACATATAACGCTAGGCCTGATGAATCATACTGCCACCGCTACATATAAAGCTATGCCTGATGTATCATACTGCCACCGCTACATATAAAGCTAGGCCTGATGAATCATACTGCCACCACTACATATAAAGCTAGGCGTGAGGAATCATACTGCCACCACTACATATAAAACTAGGCCTGATGAATCATACTGCCACCGCTACATATACAGCTAGGCCTGATGAATCATACTGCCACCACTACATATAACGCTAGGCCTGATGAATCATACTGCCACCGCTACATATAAAGCTAGGCCTGATGAATCATACTGCCACCACTACATATACAGCTAGGCCTGATGAATCATACTGCCACCACTACATATAAAGCTAGGCCTGATGAATCATACTGCCACCACTACATATAACGCTAGGCCTGATGAATCATACTGCCACCACTACATATAACGTTAGGCCTGATGAATCATACTGCCACCACTACATATAAAGCTAGGCCTGATGAATCATACTGCCACCACTACATATAACGTTAGGCCTGATGAATCATACTGCCACCACTACATATAAAGCTAGGCCTGATGAATCATACTGCCACCACTACATATAAAGCTAGGCCTGATGAATCATACTGCCACCACTACATATAAAGCTAGGCCTGATGAATCATACTGCCACCGCTACATATAAAGCTAGGCCTGATGAATCATACTGCCATCACTACATATAAAGCTAGGCCTGATGTATCATACTGCCACCACTACATATAACGCTAGGCCTGATGAATCATACTGCCACCACTACATATAACGCTAGGCCTGATGAATCATACTGCCACCACTACATATAACGCTAGGCCTGATGAATCATACTGCCACCGCTACATATAAAGCTAGGCCTGATGAATCATACTGCCATCACTACATATAAAGCTAGGCCTGATGTATCATACTGCCACCACTACATATAACGCTAGGCCTGATGAATCATACTGCCACCACTACATATAACGCTAGGCCTGATGAACCATACTGCCACCACTACATATAACGCTAGGCCTGATGAATCATACTGCCACCACTACATATAACGCTAGGCCTGATGAATCACACTGCCACCACTACATATAAAGCTAGGCCTGATTAATAATACTGCCACCACTACATATAACGCTAGGCCTGATGAATCATACTGCCAGCACTACATATAAAGCTAGGCCTGATGAATAATACTGCCACCACTACATATAAAGCTAGGCCTGATGAATCATACTGCCACACTACATATAAAGCTAGGACTGATGAATCATACTGCCACCACTACATATAACGCTAGGCCTGATGAATCATACTGCCACCACTACATATAACGCTAGGCCTGATGAATCATACTGCCACCACTACATATACAGCTAGGCCTGATGAATCATACTGCCACCGCTACATATACAGCTAGGCCTGATGAATCACACTGCCACCACTACATATAAAGCTAGGCCTGATGAATCATACTGCCACCACTACATATAAAGCTATGCCTGATGAATTATACTGCCACCGCTACATATGAAGCTAGGCCTGATTAATCACACTGTCACCACTACATATAAAGCTAGGCCTGATGAATCATACTGCCTCCACTACATATAACGCTAGGCCTGATGAATCATACTGCCACCACTACATATAAAGCTAGGCCTCATGAATCATACTGCCACCACTACATATAAAGCTATGCCTGATGAATTATACTGCCACCACTACATATAAAGCTATGCCTGATGAATTATACTGCCACCGCTACATATGAAGCTAGGCCTGATTAATCACACTGTCACCACTACATATAAAGCTAGGCCTGATGAATCATACTGTCACCACTACATATAAAGCTAGGCCTGATGAATCATACTGCCACCACTACATATAAAGCTAGGCCTCATGAATCATACTGCCACCACTACATATAAAGCTATGCCTGATGAATTATACTGCCACCACTACATATAAAGCTAGGCCTGATGAATCATACTGCCACCACTACATATAAAGCTAGGCCTGATGAATCATACTGCCACCACTACATATAATGCTAGGCCTGATGAATCACACTGTCACCACTACATATAAAGCTAGGCCTGATGAATCATACTGCCTCCACTACATATAACGCTAGGCCTGATGAATCATACTGCCACCGCTACATATGAAGCTAGGCCTGATTAATCACACTGTCACCACTACATATAAAGCTAGGCCTGATGAATCATACTGCCACCACTACATATAAAGCTAGGCCTCATGAATCATACTGCCACCACTACATATAAAGCTAGGCCTCATGAATCATACTGCCACCACTACATATAAAGCTATGCCTGATGAATTATACTGCCACCACTACATATAAAGCTAGGCCTGATGAATCATACTGCCACCACTACATATAAAGCTAGGCCTGATGAATCATACTGCCACCACTACATATAATGCTAGGCCTGATGAATCATACAGCCACCACTACATATAAAGCTAGGCCTGATGAATCACACTGCCACCATTACATATAAAGCTAGGCCTGATGAATCACACTGCCACCACTACATATAAAGCTAGGCCTGATGAATCACACTGCCACCACTACATATAAAGCTAGGCCTCATGAATCATACTGCCACCACTACATATAAAGCTATGCCTGATGAATTATACTGCCACCACTACATATAAAGCTAGGCCTGATGAATCATACTGCCACCACTACATATAAAGCTAGGCCTGATGAATCATACTGCCACCACTACATATAATGCTAGGCCTGATGAATCATACAGCCACCACTACATATAAAGCTAGGCCTGATGAATCACACTGCCACCATTACATATAAAGCTAGGCCTGATGAATCACACTGCCACCATTACATATAAAGCTAGGCCTGATGAATCATACTGCCACCACTACATATAAAGCTAGGCCTGATGAATCACACTGCCACCACTACATATAACGCTAGGCCTGATGAATCATACTGCCACCAGTACATATAAAGCTAGGCCTAATGAATAAGACTGCCACCACTACATATAAAGCTAGGCCTGATGGATCATACTGCCACCACTACATATAAAACTAAGCCTGATGAATTATACTGTCACCACTACATATAAAGCTAGGCCTGATTAATCATACTGCCACCACTACGTATAATGCTAGACCTGATGAATCATACTGCCACCACTACAAATAAAGCTAGGCCTGATGAATCATACTGTCACCACCACATATAAAGCTAGGCCTGATGAATCACACTGCCACCGATACATATAAAGCTAGGCCTGATGAATCATACTGCCACCACTACTTATAAAGCTAGGCCTGATGAATCATACTGCCACCAGTACATATAAAGCTAGGCCTAATGAATAAGACTGCCACCACTACATATAAAGGTAGGCCTGATGAATCACACTGCCACCACCACATATAAAGCTAGGCCTGATGAATCACACTGCCACCACTACATATAAAGCTAGGCCTGATGAATCATACTGCCACACTACATATAAAGCTAGGACTGATGAATCACACTGCCACCATTACATATAAAGCTAGGCGTGAGGAATCATACTGCCACCACTACATATAAAACTAGGCCTGATGAATCATACTGGCACCACTACATATAAAGCTAGGCGTGAGGAATCATACTGCCACCACTACATATAAAGCTAGGCCTGATGAATCATACTGCCACCATTACATATAAAGCTAGGCCTGATGAATCATACAGCCACCACTACATATAAAGGTAGGCCTGATGAATCACACTGCCACCACCACATATAAAGCTAGGCCTGATGAATCACACTGCCACCATTACATATAAAGCTAGGCCTGATGAATCATACTGCCACCATTACATATAAAGCTAGGCCTGATGAATCATACAGCCACCACTACATATAAAGGTAGGCCTGATGAATCATACTGCCACCACTACATATAAAGCTAGGCCTGATGAATCATACTGCCACCACTACATATAAAGCTAGGCCTGATGAATCATACTGCCACCACTACATATAAAGCTAGGCCTGATGAATCATACTGCCACCACTATATATAAAGCTAGACCTGATGAATCATACTGTCATCACTACATATAAAGCTAGGCCTGATGAATCATACTGCCACCACTACATATAAAGCTAGGCCTGATGAATCATACTGCCACCACTACATATAAAGCTAGGCCTGGTGATTCATACTGCCAAAACTACATATAAAGCTAAGCCTGATCAATTATACTGCCACCACTACATATAAAGCTAGACCTGATGAATCATACTGCCACCACTACATATAAAGCTAGGCCTGAGGAATCATACTGCCACCACTACATATAAAGCTAGACCTGATGAATCATACTGCCACCACTACATATAAAGCTAGGCCTGATGAATCACACTGCCACCACTACTTGTAAAGCTAGGCCTGATGAATCATACTGCCACCAGTACATATAAAGCTAGGCCTGATGAATCATACTGCCACCAGTACATATAAAGCTAGGCCTAATGAATAAGACTGCCACCACTACATATAAAGCTAGACCTGATGAATCATACTGCCACCACTACATATAAAGCTAGGCCTGATGAATCATACAGCCACCACTACATATAAAGCTAGGCGTGAGGAATCATACTGCCACCGCTACATATAAAGCTAGGCCTGATGAATCATACTGCCACCACTACATATAACGAACGCAAGGGCTGATGATTCATAATGTCACCACTACTTATAAAGCCAGGCCTGATGAATCATACTGCCACCACTACATATAAAGCTAGGCCTGATGAATCATACTGTCACCACTACATATAAAGCTAGGCCTGATGAATCATACTGCCACCACTACATATAAAGCTAGGCCTGATCACTCATACTGCCACCACTACATATAAAGCTAGGCCTGATGAATCATACTGCCACCACTACATATAATGCTAGACCTGATGATTCATACTGCCACCACTACATATAAAGCTAGGCCTGATGAATCATACTGCCACCACAACATATAAAGCTAGGCCTGATGAATCATACTGCCACCACTACCTATAAAGCTAGGTCTGATGAATCATACTGCCACCACTACATATAAAGCTAGGCCTGATCACTCATACTGCCACCACTACATATAAAGCTAGGCCTGATGAATCATACTGCCACCACTACATATAAAGCCAGGCCTGATGAATCATACTGCCACCATTACATATAAAGCTAGGTCTGATGAATCATACTGCCACCACTACATATAAAGCTAGGCCTGATGAATCATACTGCCACCACTACATATAAAGCTAGGCCTGATGAATCATACTGCCACCACTACATATAACGCTAGGCCTGATGAATCATACTGCCACCACTACATATAATGCTAGGCCTGATGAATCATACTGCCACCACTACATATAATGCTAGGCCTGAGGAATCATACTGCCACCACTACATATAATGCTAGGCCTGATGAATCATACTGCCACCACTACATATAATGCTAGGCCTGATGAATCATACTGCCAGCACTACATATAAAGCTAGGCCTGATGAATCATACTGCCACCACTACATATAAAGCTAGGCCTGATGAATCATACTACCACCACTACATATAAAGCTAGGCCTGATGAATCATACTGCCACCACTACATATAAAGCTAGGCCTGATGAATCATACTGCCACCGCTACATATAAAACTAGGCCTGATGAATCATACAGCCACCACTACATATAAAGCTAGACCTAATGAATAAGACTGCCACCACTACATATAAAGCTAGGCCTAATGAATAAGACTGCCACCACTACATATAAAGCTAGGCCTAATGAATAAGACTGCCACCACTACATATAAAGATAGGCCTGATGAATCATACTGCCACCACTACATATAATGCTAGGCCTGATGAATCATACTGCCACCACTACATATAAAGCTAGACCTGATGAATCATACTGCCACCACTACATATAATGCTAGGCCTGATGAATCATACTGCCACCACTACATATAATGCTAGGCCTGATGTATCATACTGCCACCACTACATATAATGCTAGGCCTGATGAATCATACTGCCACCATTACATATAAAGCTAGGCCTGATGAATCATACTGCCACCAGTACATATAAAGCTTGGCCTGATGAATCATACTGCCACCAGTACATATAATGCTAGGCCTAATGAATCATACTGCCACCACTACATATAATGCTAGGCCTGATGAATCATACTGCCACCACTACATATAAAGCTAGGCCTGATGATTCATACTGCCACCACTACATATAAAGCTAGGCCTGATGAATCATACTGCCACCGCTACATATAAAGCTAGGCCTGATGAATCATACTGCCACCACTACATATAAAGCTAGGCCTGATGAATCATACTGCCACCACTACATATAAAGCTAGGCCTGATTAATCATACTGCCACCACTACATATAAAGCTAGACCTCATGAATCATACTGCCACCGCTACATATAAAACTAGGCCTGATGTATCATACTGCCACCACTACATATAAAGCTAGGCCTGATTAATCCTACTGCCACCACTACATATAATGCTAGGCCTGATGAATCATACTGCCACCAGTACATATAATGCTAGGCCTAATGAATCATACTGCCACCACTACATATAATGCTAGGCCTGATGAATCATACTGCCACCACTACATATAAAGCTAGGCCTGATGATTCATACTGCCACCGCTACATATAAAACTAGGCCTGATGTATCACACTGCCACCACTACATATAAAGATAGGCCTGATGAATCATACTGCCACCACTACATATAAAGCTAGGCCTGATGAATCATACTGCCACCACTACATATAAAGCTAGGCCTAATGAATAAGACTGCCACCACTACATATAAAGCTTGGCCTGATGAATCATACTGCCACCAGTACATATAATGCTAGGCCTAATGAATCATACTGCCACCACTACATATAATGCTAGGCCTGATGAATCATACTGCCACCACTACATATAAAGCTAGGCCTGATGATTCATACTGCCACCGCTACATATAAAACTAGGCCTGATGTATCACACTGCCACCACTACATATAAAGCTAGGCCTAATGAATAAGACTGCCACCACTACATATAAAGCTAGACCTGATGAATCATACTGCCACCACTACATATAAAGCTAGGCCTGATGAATCATACTGCCACCACTACATATAAAGCTAGGCCTAATGAATAAGACTGCCACCACTACATATAAAGCTAGGCCTGATGAATCATACTGCCACCACTACATATAAAGCTAGACCTGATGAATCATACTGACACCACTACATATAAAGCTAGGCCTGATGTATCATACTGCCACCACTACATACAATGCTAGGCCTGATGTATCATACTGCCACCATTACATATAAAGCTAGGCCTGATGAATCACACTGCCACCACTACATATAATGCTAGGCCTGATGAATCATACTGTCACCACTACATATAAAGCTAGGCCTGATGAATCATACTGTCACCACTACATATAAAGCTAGGCCTGATGAATCATACTGCCACCACTACATATAAAGCTAGGCCTGATGAATCATACTGCCACCACTACATATAACGCTAGGCCTGATGAATCATACTGCCACCACTACATATAAAGCTAGGCCTGATGAATCATACTGCCACCACTACATATAAAGCTAGGCCTGATGAATCATACTGCCACCACTACATATAATGCTAGGCCTGATGAATCATACTGCCACCACTACATATAAAGCTAGGCCTGATGAATCATACTGACACCACTACATATAAAGCTAGGCCTGATGAATCATACTGCCACCACTACATGTAAAGCTAGGCCTGATGAATCATACTGTCACCACTACATATAAAGCTAGGCCTGATGAATCATACTGCCACCACTACATATAAAGCTAGGCCTGATGAATCATACTGCCACCGCTACATATAAAGCTAGGCCTGATGAATCATACTGCCACCACTACATATAAAGCTAGGCCTGATGAATCACACTGCCACCACTACATATAAAGCTAGGCCTGATGAATCATACTGCCACCACTACATATAAAGCTAGGCCTGATGAATCATACTGCCATCACTACATATAAAGCTAGGCCTGATGAATCATACTGACACCACTACATATAAAGCTAGGCCTGATGAATCACACTGCCACCACTACATATAAAGCTAGGCCTGATTAATCCTACTGCCACCACTACACGTGAAGAGCAAGATATAAGATTTTACCAAGACATAAAAACAATGGAAGCCAGATACCAAGGAATATGGGATGCATGCGATGGCAGACTATTGTTGGAATTGTATGCGGGATTGTCCTGGCAGTTCCCCAATCTTGGAAGTCTTACAAAAGGAGCTTCTTGTGTGTGGAATGACTGGAAATGTGGAATCATAGACCATAAAGTGGTATATGGCATATGTTCGTCTCAAAACCTGATAGAGGAAACCTGGTGCCATTTTTGGAATCAGCAGTTGCAATACACCTAGAAACGGGTCTAACATTTGAGGCATCAAAATGCGCGTTGGCCTGTGTTCTTTGTCTCAGTAAATACATAATTATCTGAAAGCAACGCATATAAAGCTAATAAGCATGGATTTTGTAGAGTCAACTTTAGACTAAAACCAGTTAGATGTTTAGATCTCAATATGCTGATTAATATTTAGCTGAGTATTAATATGATAAATCAATGCAGAGAATGATATTCATATGTCTACCACTTATGCTTCACTTGTAGTCCCATTTATCACTAAGTAGAAAATAAGGAGGCACACAGTCACGATTTTACTTATTAGCCTTTATTCGTAATGCGCAGACTTATTCCGTAGCGCTGAACGGGGTAGAGATCCACTCAACGCATGTTTTAGCTACACTACAAGGCAGATTTCTCAAGGGTATATATATATATATATATATATATATATATATATATATTGATCCAGGGAGAAATCCGATCGCCAGTATCTGGGGTCAGGAAGGATTTTTTTTTTCTCCCTTTGAGACGACTGGCTAAGTCTTACTTGGTTTTTTTTTTCTGTTTGCCTTCCGCTGGATTAATAATAAAATAAATAAATAAAAATAATTGATTAATAATAAATTAACAACTAAGTAATTAATATTTCATCTGCATATTGCAGATCAGAGGAGATCTTAAAAGGTTGAACTTCATGGACTGAAAGTCTTTTTTCCACCTTAAATACTATGTAACTATGTAATATATATATATATATATAAACACACAGATATGTATCTGACACCAGCACTGTTGTGTCAATGTGACCCTGTTCCTCCATCCATCCATCCCTGGTGTGTGTGTGTGCTCCTGTTCCCTGTCTGTGTGTCTGTCCCGCCCTCCATCCCTGGTGTGTGTGTGTGCTCCTGTTCCCTGTCTGTGTGTCTGTCCCTCTCTCCATCCCTGGTGTGTGAGTGTGCTCCTGTTCCCTGTCTGTCCCTCCCTCCATCCCTGGTGTGTGAGTGTGCTCCTGTTCCCTGTCTGTGTGTCTGTCCCTCTCTCCATCCCTGGTGTGTGAGTGTGCTCCTGTTCCCTGTCTGTGTGTCTGTCCCTCCCTCCCTGGTGTGTGAGTGTGCTCCTGTTCCCTGTCTGTCTGTCTGTCCCACCATCCCTGGTGTGTGAGTGTGCTCCTGTTCCCTGTCTGTGTGTCTGTCCCTCTCTCCATCCCTGGTGTGTGAGTGTGCTCCTGTTCCCTGTCTGTGTGTCTGTCCCTCCATCCCTGGTGTGTGAGTGTGCTCCTGTTCCCTGTCTGTGTGTCTGTCTCTCCCTCCATCCCTGGCGTGTGAGTGTGCTCCTGTTCCCTGTCTGTGTGTCTGTCCCTCCCTCCATCCCTGGTGTGTGAGTGTGCTCCTGTTCCCTGTCTGTGTGTCTGTCCCTCCCTCCATCCCTGGTGTGTGAGTGAGCTCCTGTTCCCTGTCTGTGTGTCTGTCCCTCCCTCCATCCCTGGTGTGTGAGTGTGCTCCTGATCCCTGTCTGTGTGTCTGTCCCTCTCTCCATCCCTGGTGTGTGAGTGTGCTCCTGTTCCCTGTCTGTCTGTCTGTCCCACCATCCCTGGTGTGTGAGTGTGCTCCTGTTCCCTGTCTGTGTGTCTGTCCCTCCCTCCATCCCTGGTGTGTGAGTGTGCTCCTGTTCCCTGTCTGTGTGTCTGTCCCTCTCTCCATCCCTGGTGTGTGAGTGTGCTCCTGTTTCCTGTCTGTGTGTCTGTCCCTCCATCCCTGGTGTGTGAGTGTGCTCCTGTTCCCTGTCTGTGTGTCTGTCCCTCCCTCCATCCCTGGTGTGTGAGTGTGCTCCTGATCCCTGTCTGTGTGTCTGTCCCTCTCTCCATCCCTGGTGTGTGAGTGTGCTCCTGTTCCCTGTCTGTCTGTCTGTCCCACCATCCCTGGTGTGTGAGTGTGCTCCTGTTCCCTGTCTGTGTGTCTGTCCCTCCCTCCATCCCTGGTGTGTGAGTGTGCTCCTGTTCCCTGTCTGTGTGTCTGTCCCTCTCTCCATCCCTGGTGTGTGAGTGTGCTCCTGTTTCCTGTCTGTGTGTCTGTCCCTCCATCCCTGGTGTGTGAGTGTGCTCCTGTTCCCTGTCTGTGTGTCTGTCCCTCCCTCCATCCCTGGTGTGTGAGTGTGCTCCTGTTCCCTGTCTGTGTGTCTGTCCCTCCCTCCATCCCTGGTGTGTGAGTGTGCTCCTGATCCCTGTCTGTGTGTCTGTCCCTCTCTCCATCCCTGGTGTGTGAGTGTGCTCCTGTTCCCTGTCTGTCTGTCTGTCCCACCATCCCTGGTGTGTGAGTGTGCTTCTGTTCCCTGTCTGTGTGTCTGTCCCTCCCTCCATTCCTGGTGTGTGAGTGTGCTTCTGTTCCCTGTCTGTGTGTCTGTCCCTCCCTCCATCCCTGGTGTGCGAGTGTGCTCCTGTTCCCTGTCTGTGTATCTGTCCCTCCCTCCATTCCTGGTGTGTGAGTGTGCTTCTGTTCCCTGTCTGTGTGTCTGTCCCTCCCTCCATCCCTGGTGTGTGAGTGTGCTCCTGTTCCCTGTCTGTGTGTCTGTCCCTCCCTCCATCCCTGGTGTGGGAGTGTGCTCCTGTTCCCTGTCTGTGTGTCTGTCCCTCTTTCCATCCCTGGTGTGTGAGTGTGCTCCTGTTCCCTGTCTGTGTGTCTGTCCCTCCCTCCATCCCTGGTGTGTGAGTGTGCTCTTGTTCCCTGTCTGTGTGTCTGTCAATCCCTCCATCCCTGGTGTGTGAGTGTGCTCCTGTTCCCTGTCTGTGTGTCTGTCAATCCCTCCATCCCAGGTGTGTGAGTGTGCTCCTGTTCCCTGTCTGTGTGTCTGTCTCTCCCTCCATCCCTGGCGTGTGAGTGTGCTCCTGTTCCCTGTCTGTGTGTCTGTCCCTCCCTGGTGTGTGAGTGTGCTTCTGTTCCCTGTCTGTGTGTCTGTCCCTCTCTCCATCCCTGGTGTGTGAGTCTGCTCCTGTTCCCTGTCTGTGTGTCTGTCCCTCCCTCCATCCCTGGTGTGTGAGTGTGCTCCTGTTCCCTGTCTGTGTGTCTGTCCCTCTCTCCATCCCTGGTGTGTGAGTGTGCTCCTGTTTCCTGTCTGTGTGTCTGTCCCTCCATCCCTGGTGTGTGAGTGTGCTCCTGTTCCCTGTCTGTGTGTCTGTCTCTCCCTCCATCCCTGGTGTGTGAGTATGCTCCTGTTCCCTGTCTGTGTGTCTGTCCCTCTCTCCATCCCTGGTGTGTGAGTGTGCTCCTGTTTCCTGTCTGTGTGTCTGTCCCTCCATCCCTGGTGTGTGAGTGTGCTCCTGTTCCCTGTCTGTGTGTCTGTCCCTCCCTCCATCCCTGGTGTGTGAGTGTGCTCCTGTTCCCTGTCTGTGTGTCTGTCCCTCTCTCCATCCCTGGTGTGTGAGTGTGCTCCTGTTCCCTGTCTGTGTGTCTGTCCCTCCCTCCATTCCTGGTGTGTGAGTGTGCTTCTGTTCCCTGTCTGTGTGTCTGTCCCTCCCTCCATTCCTGGTGTGTGAGTGTGCTTCTGTTCCCTGTCTGTGTGTCTGTCCCTCCCTCCATCCCTGGTGTGCGAGTGTGCTCCTGTTCCCTGTCTGTGTGTCTGTCCCTCCCTCCATCCCTGGCGTGTGAGTGTGCTCCTGTTCCCTGTCTGTGTGTCTGTCCCTCCCTGGTGTGTGAGTGTGCTTCTGTTCCCTGTCTGTGTGTCTGTCCCTCTCTCCATCCCTGGTGTGTGAGTCTGCTCCTGTTCCCTGTCTGTGTGTCTCTCCCTCCATCCCTGGTGTGTGAGTGTGCTCCTGTTCCATGTCTGTGTGTCTGTCCCTCCCTCCATCCCTGGTGTGTGAGTGTGCTTCTGTTCCCTGTCTGTGTGTCTGTCCCTCCCTCCATCCCTGGTGTGTGAGTGTGCTCCTGTTCCCTGTCTGTGTGTCTGTCCCTACCTCCATCCCTGGTGTGTGAGTGTGCTCCTGTTCCCTGTCTGTGTGTCTGTCCCTCTCTCCATCCCTGGTGTGTGAGTGTGCTCCTGTTCCCTGTCTGCGTGTCTGTCCCTACCTCCATCCCTGGTGTGTGAGTGTGCTCCTGTTCCCTGTCTGTGTGTCTGTCCCTACCTCCATCCCTGGTGTGTGAGTGTGCTCCTGTTCCCTGTCTGTGTGTCTGTCCCTACCTCCATCCCTGGTGTGTGAGTGTGCTCCTGTTCCCTGTCTGTGTGTCTGTCCCTCCCTGGTGTGTGTGTGTGCTCCTGTTCCCTGTCTGTGTGTCTGTCCCTTCCTCCATCCCTGGTGTGTGAGTGTGCTCCTGTTCCCTGTCTGCGTGTCTGTCCCTCCCTCCATCCCTGGTGTGTGAGTGTGCTCCTGTTCCCTGTCTGTGTGTCTGTCCCTCCCTCCATCCCTGGTGTGTGAGTGTGCTCCTGTTCCCTGTCTGTGTGTCTGTCCCTCCCTCCATCCCTGGTGTGTGAGTGTGCTCCTGTTCCCTGTCTGTGTGTCTGTCCTTCCCTCCATCCCTGGTGTGTGAGTGTGCTCCTGTTCCCTGTCTGTGTGTCTGTCCTTCCCTCCATCCCTGGTGTGTGAGTGTGCTCCTGTTCCCTGTCTGTGTGTCTGTCCTTCCCTCCATCCCTGCTGTGTGAGTGTGCTCCTGTTCCCTGTCTGTGTGTCTGTCCCTCCCTCCATCCCTGGCGTGTGAGTGTGCTCCTGTTCCCTGTCTGTGTGTCTGTCCCTTCCTCCATCCCTGGTGTGTGAGTGTGCTCCTGTTCCCTGTCTGTGTGTCTGTCCCTCCCTCCATCCCTGGTGTGTGAGTGTGCTCCTGTTCCCTGTCTGTGTGTCTGTCCCTCTCTCCATCCCTGGTGTGTGAGTGTGCTTCTGTTCCCTGTCTGTGTGTCTGTCCCTCCCTCCATCCCTGGTGTGTGAGTGTGCTCCTGTTCCCTGTCTGTGTGTCTGTCCCTCCCTCCATCCCTGGTGTGTGAGTGTGCTCCTGTTCCCTGTCTGTGTTTCTGTCCCTCTCTCCATCCCTGGTGTGTGAGTGTGCTTCTGTTCCCTGTCTGTGTGTCTGTCCCTCCCTCCATCCCTGGTGTGTGAGTGTGCTCCTGTCTCCTGTCTGTCCCTCTCTCCATCCCTGGCTCCTGTCCCTTTCGTATATCTCACAAACAAATGTAAATATAACCCGGATATGGAGCTGACACCTCTATTTATACACAGTAAGTCAGAGTAACCCAGAGAATTAATACATAAACACTGTCCCAGCAGCACCCGCGGTGTCCAGGCCTATTACACATATAGGAAGGGATTGGAACTGGAAGTGACTACAAATGACTACAACTCCCACAATCCCCTGCGCAAATCAACCAATAGTGAAACAGAGAGCAGGGCTTTTACGTTGAACGCCTGTATGCCCCTAGATACAGCTCGTTACCTTGATTAAACAATGAATTGTACTGTATGATGGTTTGAATTGCGTTAGGGTAAATTCATAATCTGTTTATCGCTCGTTAAAGTCACTAAATGGTCTACCAAACATTGCCCATAACATGGCGGATCCACTCTTCTGAGTGACGCAACACGTTAGAGAGGTGCGTAGTTTGCGTGGTGACGTCACGTAACTTACTACTGAGGGACTGTTAAGAAGGAAGTGATGGAGAGATCTGAGCTGTGAGTCTACTGATCTAGTTATGTACAGATAGTGTGGGGAGGTGCATGTAATCTATATATATGTGTATTTATGTGTCTATAGTGTGGGGGTCTATGTATTTATTATGGAGTATTTATAGTAACAGCTATTTATACTTATCTATTGTGTGTGATATGAGGGGGATTTATATACCTGGGGTGTGTGGGGAGGTGTATATATATATATATATATATATATATATATATATATATATATATATATATATATATATATATATATATATATATATATGTGTATTTACCATCCATCTATTACCTATACATGGGGGGGGGGTTATCATCCAATCAATAATAGTTTATTAATTAATGTAATTGTTTTAAAAGACATGAATGCAGTTACATAGTAATTTAGGTTGAAAAAATACTTTAGCCGATCAAGTTCAAACTTTTTAGATCTCCTCTGATCTACAATATGCAGATTTATTGTTAATTGATCATCCAGAGGAAGCAAACAGCCCCCCCCCCCCCCCCACGAGAAACGTTAATAATTGTCTCAAAAAAGAAAAAAAATATAAAATTCCTTCCTGAACTCAGATACTGGCCATTGGATTCCTCCCTGGATCAATACTCCCTCTCTATTTATCCAGGATGGTCCTTAATGCCTTTTTTATTTAAAAATATATCCAGTCCCTTTTTAAAGTTATTTATTGAATCCGCTGTCACCATCTCCTCTGGTAGAGAATTCCACAGATTAACCACCCTTACTGTGAAGAACCCTTTTCTTTCTTTAAGGTGAAATATTTTTACTTCTAATCTCAAAGGATGTCCCCTTGTCCGTTGAAAACCTCTTGACACAAAAAGTTCCCTTTTTTAAAACTCTGTTTTAGTGAGAAATAAAAGGTGTCACAACCTACTACTTGGTTGGTCTTGAAGGAGTCACTGGACTGATCCTACCTAGTTGGCCGGGGGTCCGTTTTATCCTTGCTAACAGGATAAGGACCAAAGCTAGGACAAGTTCCACCAAAATCGCCAGACATTAGGGCCAGTTGCAGAAATCTTGACATGAAACCTAGGTACCAACAGCAAAGGGTCCTAACAATAGCAGATACAGACAGTCTGAACTGGTATTAAAACAGTAAAAAGTGTCTGAGAGTTCCCTGCTTCCCAAGTTCCAATTACTGGGGTCATACCCCCCCCCCCCCCCCTGTAATATGATGTCACCGCCCAGCATACTTCTAACTGCAAGGCTCTGATTTCCACCGGACCAGCTGTGGAATGATGACAATACCTGATTCTGGTCTGTAACACACACTCTAGTGACCCCAACATGTCAACTCTTCAAGAAACCAAAACAAATAGCAACAACCCACAAAGTCCATAAAGTGGATACAGTCCCCAAAGTCAAATGTCCATATGATTGTGACAAGAGGTCAATACTTCCACCATATATTCACTGGGTCAGTTTATATTTTTTATTTATTTTTTTTCTTCTTCTTTTCTGTATTTTTAGTTTTGGGATACACTTATATTTGGAACTTCAATTTGAGAATATTATATCTCCTAATGTGTTATATATATATATATAAGAATTCATATCCAATACTATTACTATTTGAATTTGTTATAGATTGTTATTGTGACCATTGAATGTGGGACTATTTTTGCAGATTTTAACCGTTCGTATTTTGTTTTACAAACAATAAATTTAGTTTTTACTTAAAATCATGGCATCTTTATATTTATACTAATTTATATTCATCCGATCCTATTAGAGGTTCCTGAAAGATAGTTTTCTGTCTTTTTTTCTCATAATAGTGGTCTATACTTACCTTTTTGACTGTTTAATATGTTTATGTATTCAGTATAATTTTCTCATGAGCTCGGGACTAAAAACAATGTGAGAAGTGGGTTAGATCTATGGGCGTAGGAACCCACCCAAACATCAGCCTCTTTTATCTCACTTGCTCTTCACATTCAGAGATAAATGGGGGGGACAACATTATTATTATTATTGAGTCTGGTGTGATTGAGTATATAGGTGTAAGATTAGACATTAGGACATCATGTAATGCTCAAGAATTTCCTATGTTAGCTAGAAATCATATGGAGAATGTTACCTCTCAATAGCACTTGTACAAATATATTTCCAACCAAACAGCACCAAGCTTATTCCAATATTACAGGAGGGTCATCACAAGAGGAGTCCCCACTGCCAGCTTTACATGATGGTTTTCCATTCATTGGAAGTCAGATAGAGAAGAGCCAGACACTGAGGGTCATCTGACCACCATAAAGACTGAGACTATTACATCTAATGTTGGAGGTGAGTGTCCTGAAATTATGTTGTTGACTAACGGCTTCACAGAGAGATGGAATAGGATAGAAAAGCGGGGTTCACCTTCATCAAGTAATACTTCTAGTTATTGTTTTCTATTTACTTTAGTGGAGACTTGGCAGAGTTAAGCCCATCTGAAAATTTAATCATGGGAGTCATATTCCAGAAAGAAGTCGGGGATATCACAAAGTAAAACAGCTTGAGGGTTGCCAAGAATAACAGTTAACCTTTACCATATAAGAAGTCATGGGCCCTACTGGGTGGATATGAAAGTTGACTTTAGATACATCTGGCAGATTTAGATGATTAGTATGGGTCGTACAAATGATACATTACCAATACACAGTAATGGATATTTTTCTATTTGCTTTTAACCCATTGGGTTTGAACATGAAACCACCGTAAACAGATTATACTATGTTGGCTGTTTAGACAAAATATTCCCCTCATGACAGGTTTTGAGTTCACCTGTAGAAGAGACACAGGGGGGGAGGATGGGGGAAAGAAACACTGGGGAGGGATTGGGGGGGGGGGGAAGAAACACTGGGGAGGGATTGGGGGGGGGGGAAGAGACTCAGTGGAGTGAGGAGAGGGAAGAGACACGGGGGGAAGACACACAGAGGAGAGGAGGGAAGAAACACAGGGGTGAAAGAGATGAAGGGGAGGGAAAAAGACACAGTGGGAAGAGACACAGGGGAGGGAGAGGGGGAAAAGACACGGGGGAAAAACAAGTGAGGTTGGGAACGAGACAGGGAAGAGACAAAGGGGAGGGAGAGTGGGGGAGAGGGGAAAGAGACATGGGGGAAGAGACACATGGGAGGGGGGAAGGGATACAGGGGAGAGAGTGGGGGAGAGACACAGGGGATGGGAGGGCAGAGACACATGGGAAGGGCGGGGAAAACGCACATTGAATATTATCCTGTTAATTTTGACGAGCAAGTTACTAGTTAGGAAATCACTATTTGAGGGAAAAACATAAGCTTTTAAAATTTACATTTTACATTTTAATACAACCCTGTAATGCGTAGTAAAGTCAATTGTGAGTTTTTTTTTATTGGTCTGGATCCAGGTGTTTTTACTTTGTATCTTCCCCAGATGTTGCAGATGTATGCCTTTTTATTAACCTACTTGTGTCCATACTTTTTCCAGTGGTTCGAGCTATTTGTTGACAGTGGCTGGAGCTGGCATTGCCTCATGCAATAGTTTAAGGGAGTCTAGCATAGTTGCTCCAACCCAAAGATCAGTTATACTATGAGTGGCGCCATAGTATACTCATCTATGGGATATTTTTGCCTGTCTTGAGACTGATGTGTTTAAAAGTGTATGGTCTTTGAGGTGGGATGGGTCAACTTAGGACATTGTTGTTTCCCACCTTATCCTTCCATACTTCTCAGAAAATCATTTCCTTCAGTGGTGAAATAATATCAGAGTTTTTGTTAGCCTCCACGGATTCTTTAAATTGTTTCTGTTGATTAATATATTATTGTGCAGGGAATTAATAGCTGCCACATATTTATCCTTTCTCTCCTCCATGTCAGATGTTCTATTTCCCAAAGCCTCCTGAGATCCTTTCATCTCTTTTAGGGCACCATTTAGCTTTTCTGAAAGAAGGCTTTTATTTAGTCTTACTATAGAATCCATCTCTGTCACTACGTCTTCAGGTGGTGCGGTTGTGCTTGGGTTTTTCAGCCAGCTTAATGTAGCTGTCAAACTGGTTGGTGATCTTTTTGCTTGAATGGTTTGGTCAGCTGCACAAGAAATGGAGTTCACGTGACTATAAGATGCAGTTATTCACATTCATGTTAATTCTATGGAAAAGCAAGAGTTATTTTAGTTAATGTTAATGACAAGAGAAGTCTCCAGCTTCTTTATGATCAAATTGTATGCTGAATAGTACAGATTTTTAGAACTTATGTTGCAATAGTCGGTCTTTGAGATAACCTGACTGTGTCTAAAGATGCCCTAACCTTCTATGACTATCCTTCTTATATGGAGTCACAAACCAGACTTTACTGCTAGCTCCAGAGGTTAATTGATACATGGCAGCCAGTTCCTCTAGCACTATGCTATCTTATGTTGCTCTATTTTGCTCATCTCTTCAGTTTCAATACTTCCCTATAGTTGGTAGTCTGTCTGGGATAGATGACCTCTCTCCAGATTGCCTAGAGACCTGGATTCTGTGCATGCTCCTCTCCTTTCCAACTACCCACTTCTTCAATGATTCCGTCTTCTCCTCTCGCCTATTTAACCACTCTCCTGTTAGTTACTGACAGATGGCATGCTTTGTCAGAGGCAGTGTCTCTTCAACTGTCACAGATGGATCTTCTGCTCTGCAGTCAATGATATCCCCAGTAATAGGCACAGGTAGTAACAACCCTAGACTCAAAATATTCTTCTCAAGTGAACAGTTTCTATTTTTAAGTCAAAGTGAGCAAAAAGGTAGAGAGGACAAGATCACTCATCTGCTCATTCTGGTGGCAACCCCCCCGTCCCCAAATTTGTATTGATATATAGCTTCTATGGCATTACAGATGAAGTGGGAAATAAATACTGGAACCTGATTGCAGAGGGCTTTTAGGCATTAATTACATAAATATAATATTACTCACTAATCACCCCTTTTCTTATTCTAGTGAATTCCTCCAATGTTTCACCTCCACACTGGATTCCAGACAGAAATACTCCTCCCCAAATCTCAATAATACTAAGGGCTGAAGAGTGTAGCAGCTCACTGAATATATTTCCAGAGTTATCCCAAGATGATGGTGACGTTCCAGATCATCAGCAGCTAAGAGCACCAACTGAGTCAGATTGTGAGAATCAACTCGGTTCTAAAAAAAATCTCTGCAGCGACAGTGTGGTGTTCCCTGGAGAAAAAACATTCATCTGTACAGAATGTGGGGAAAGCTTTAAACTGGAGAAAACACTCCAAGATCACCACACCGTACACACAAGGGAGAAAATACACACATGTTCAGAGTGTGGGAAAAACTTCAAATACCATTGCCATTTAGTTAGGCATCAGAGGACTCACACAGGGAAGGCACCCTACAAATGTACAGAGTGTGGGAAGAGCTTTGGACGAAAGGAGTTACTCCAGAACCACCAGAGAGTTCATACAGGGGAGAAACCTTTCACATGTACAGAGTGTGGGAAAAGCTTTAGACACAGAGGCAATCTGCGCTCTCACTGGTTGATTCACACAGGAGAGAAACCTTTCACATGTACAGAGTGTGGAAAAAGCTTTGCAATAAAGGACAGACTTCGAAATCACCTCAGGATTCATACAGGGGAGATTGGTGTCGCATGTACCGAATGTGGGAAAAGCTTCAGTTATAAGAGCGAGTTGGAGAAACACCTCCGTATTCACACAGGGGAGAAACCTTTTGCATGCACAGAGTGTGGGAAAAGCTTTGCAGCAAAGGATAAACTCCTACAACACCAAATGGTTCATACAGGTGAAAAACCTTTTACATGTACAGAATGTGTGAAGAGCTTTTCAACAAAGGAGAGACTCCACACTCACCACATGATTCACACAGGGGTGAAACCCTATACATGTACAGAGTGTGGGTGGGGCTTTACATTAAAGCGTGATCTTTTAGAACACCAGATAATTCATACCGGGGAAAAACCTCACACATGTACAGAGTGTGGAAAAAGCTTCAGACAAAACAGGAGCTTTCGCAAACACCAAAGAATTCACTTAGTGAAAAAACTGTAAGCAAAGTGCACAACTCTTATTTCATCAGATACCCAGAAAGAGTGAGGCAAAACTTTACAGGAAAGTGTAATCTCGTATTACACCACAGAAATCATACAGAGAAGACAAAAATGTTATACACATGGAAAAGTACATAGTTTTACATGTTCTAATATAGCAATTATATGTTACTGTCTCTCCTACAGAGTTCTATAATACTTCAGTAAACATTAGTGAATAACCGGTATGAATAAGTTATTTTTGTCTCCCTTTTTTACTATGTTAAAAAAACATTCTTAATACATGTACATTAACAAACAATCAATACAATACTTTACTACATTGAATTTGATATTAAACCTGAAAATAAAGCTGGCTACTATGTTTGTATATTTATGAGAATTTTTGGTTTAATCCAGTCCATTGGCCATAGTACTATTCAAAATGGCCAACTTCATCCCAGATGAATGGGCTGTAGCCAAACTACAGTTAGAGGCAGAGGCAACTTTTAATAACACCAATCCCCTACTAGATCATGAGTCCTTCAATGTCTCAACGTATTACTTCAACTTACTACGGCATCTCTTAAAAGACCAATTCCTTCGAAAATGGACTGACAGTCTCAAAATGTTCCCCAGATCTTATGAGACACATTATCGAAGCAGAACAGGCTGACTTATTTATCACTCTTAATCAAAAGGTCATACAATGTCAAATTAAATTACAATATCGTGACATTTAAAAAGGATCTTATAACGAGGAAACAAAGAAATTCTTTAGGGACCAACAGGACTATACAAAAGGAAGGGTCTTTAAAATCATCAAGTTTAACAGAAATACATTTTCAGCTCTTCCGGACATGAGGTCTCAGATGTGGAAGACCTCCCTCAAATTACAGCATTACTATGTCTTATGATTTTGCTAGACCAGCCAGCCATTAGATCACATTTAAGTCAAATGCACATGTCTATGGACATTATTTTAGGCAGGGAGCCAGGCCCAAATGAAGGACCAATCCCAGATTAAGAACAAGGAGGAATCAATTATTTTTACAAATACCAATTATACCAAAGAACTTGATGTTATTGCATTGATAATATTGAGGAAAAAAAACGGGAATGTTTAGAACATAACAATGGGATAGAACAAATAATCTTGCAAATTCTAATTCTATTTTCAATGTATCCAAGTTTAATTTAGGACATGCTCATAAATCTCTTGCATAAAGGTTTGGCCTTTGTGCCCACATTTTACTTAGTCTTTTTACAAACATAAAAGATATCAATCTTTATGATAAAGGTGAACTTGCATAAATATTACAACGGGAAAAATAATATTTAGACCTAGGAATTGGAAAAGAAGATGTTGATATTCTAAAAGATTTGATCTACTTATTGGGTGAAAATGAAAAATCTATTGATCAGGAAACAACTCACTAAAGGGGAAACAATCGAAACAACGTTGTAAATTCACCCCCAATGGTAAAGATTTTTCCTACATAGAGGTATTTTTACAGTTGGTGACTAATGACCTAGTAAACTTGTGCAAAGTGTCTACATGAACAAGTTACACATTTTATGTAAGCAAACTCGAACAGAAATGGACTACAAGAATGTCAGACGATTAGCATAAATCAGCCTGACAAAAAGCACAATGAAGACTATTTAAAAATGTTTTATAGAATACTAAATGAAAACAGCTTATGTAGTCATTCCAAAAGACCCCACAAAGGAGTATCCAAGAGTACTGCAAACAATCTGGATTCGAGTCAAAATTTAAGGGCATATTAATTCTAAGTAATTTGACTACCATCGTCTACCAATTCACCCTAAATGGGCTACTTTTTTTTACATCTTACAAAAACTGTACAAAAAAATACTCCAATTCCTGTAAGGCCCAACAGTCTGAGGAACAAACAACTTGACCCATAAGATCAGCATGAGGAACATGAGGTCTCATTATCTTAAAGCTCTAACAATCTATAATTATGTGAGGAATACTACCAACAGGCACTTACAAAATCTGAATGTGCCCCGCATACTATACTAGCAAGTACAGATGTAGAGCAATTGTACAGCTGTGTCCCACATGGCTTGAGTCACCAAGCTAACAAACCATTTTTTTTAAGATGAGGAAAACCTCTATAAAATATTTTAAGGAGTTTATACTAACACTAACAAGAAGTGAGGTGAGAAAAAGTGCACAAACTCCAGGGGGAAGATCACTCAAATCATTCGGAACAGGACAACATCTATAAATTAATTACACCCTCACCTTTGGAAACCTCAAACACAAGAGGTATAGAGATAGTGCCTGGTCTCGTTGACGGTCATTCCTTGTTGTCCCTGTGTATTTTGCAGTATTCTGCTTGTATATCAGTCAATGGACTAAGCATGAGTTTGTGGTTGCTGGAAGATTGGCAAGGGTATCTGGAGCCATCCAGATAGCAGTGCATCCGACAAGTGCTGAAGAGTGCGTGGTGGAGGTTTCATATGGCAAATATGGTGATAGAGGTGGTCCCACAGGTGCTCGATGGAGTTCAAGTTTGGGTAGGTGGACCAACCTACCCATCACTATAACTACAGTACTGCCAGAGCAATACCTGTAACCAGTTACCCATCCCTATACCTACAGTACTGCCAGAGATACCTGGGCCTACCTACCTATCAAGTCTTGGGGATTTGAAGGCCAGGGAAGTACTTGGAAGTTTTTGGCGTGCTCCTCCAACCGCTCCTGGACAATTCTGGCTTTATGACACATTGCATTGTCCTGCTGGAAAATCCCATCCACTCCGAAGCAGACAGGCACGATGCATGGGTGTAATTGATCTGCAAGGATGGATAGATAACCCAATTGGTTGAGAGTGCCTTACAAAGGTACAAGTGACCCCAAAAAATACAAAGAAAACATTCCTCAGACCATAATGCTGCTTTTGCCAATCAGAAAAGGTCCAATTTCAGTATTGCTGTGCAAATGTAAGCCAATTCTGATGAGGAACCATCGTCAGCATGGTTGCAGTGACCAACCATTTACTTTGCAGTACCCCATACACACCAGGGTTCACTGTACTGTCATTTTAGATAGGCCCCTGGTTGGTTTGGTTGGTGAGTTGCTCAACTGTAGCTGGTCGGTTGGCCCTCACACGCCATCACAGAGAAACAATGGGCTCCACTTACCCATGCTTCTACCTAGAACACTGCCAGAGACACACCTGGACCCACCTACCCATCCCTATAACTACAGCACTGCCAGAGAGATGCTTGTATCCAGCTACCCATCCCTATACTTACAGTACTGCCAGAGAGACACCTGGACCTACCTACCCATTCCTATAACTACAGTACTACCAGAGAGATACCTGGACCCACCTATCCATTTCTAAAACTACAGCTCTGCAAAAGAGATTCCTTGACCCACCTACCTATGCCTATAACTACAGTACTGGCAGAGATACCTGTACCCCTATAACTATACCCCTCGTAGATCAGCATGGTGTGTTGTCCATGAGGTCATGGAGAGGTGGACATGACTGAGTGACTCCAATTACATTTTTTACATAAGTACAGTACTGCCAGAGACATCTGGGCCCACCTACACATCCCTACAATTACAGTTCCGCGAGAGACACCTGGGCCCATCTACACATCCCTATACCTACAGTACTTCCAGAGACACCTGGACTCACCTACACATCCCTATTACTACAGTACTGCGAGCAACACCTGGACCCATCTACACATCTCTATACCTACAGTACTGCCAGAGACACCTGGACTCACCTACACATCCCTATAACTACAGTACTGCCAGAGACACCTGGACTCACCTACTCATCCCTATAACTACAGTACTGCGAGCAACACCTGGACCCATCTATACATCCCTATAACTACAGTACTGCCAGAGATACCTAGGCCCACCTACACATCTCTATAGCTACAGTACTGCCAGAGACACCTGGGCCCACCTACACATCCCTATAACTACAGTACTTCCAGATACACCTGGGTCCATCTTCCCATCCCTATACCTACAGCACTGACAAAGACACCTGGACCCACCTACCCTTCGCTATAACTACAGTACTACCAGAGAGATACCTGTACCCGCCTATCCATCCCTATACCTAAAGTACTGCCAGAGAGATGCCTGTACCCGCTTATCCATCCCTATACCTACAGTACTGCCAGAGAGATACCTATACCCAGCTACCCCTCCCTATAAATACATTACTACCAGAGAGATACCTGTACTCGCCTATCCATCCCTATAACTGCAGTACTGCCAAATAGATACCTGTACCCACCTACCCATCCCTATACCTACAGCACTGCCACAGAAAAACCTGGGCCCACCTACCAACCCTATACCTACAGTACTGCCAGAGACACCTGTACCCTCCTACCCATATCTATAACTAGTACACGGCCATATAGACACCGGGACCTACTACCCATCCTTATAACTACAGCACTGCCATAGAAACACTTGGGTCCACCTACCTATCCCTTTAACAACAGCACTGACAAAGACACCTGGATCCACCTACCTATCCCTATAACTATACCCCTCTCTATAAGTACAGTTCTGCCAAGGACACCTGGACCCATCTGCCCATCCCTATAACTATACCCCTCGTGGATCAGCATGGTGTGTTGTCCATGAGGTCATGGAAAGTCGGACACGACTGAGTGATGCCATTTACATTTTTTACATAAGTACAGTACTGCCAGAGACATCTGGGCCCACCTACACATCCCTATAACTACAGTACTGCAGGAGACACCCGGGCCCACCTACACATCCCTCTAACTACAGTACTGCCAGAGACACCTAGGCCCACCTACACATCCCTCTAACTACAGTACTGCCAGAGACATCTGGGCCCATGTACACATCCCTATAACTACAGTACTGCCGGAGACACTTGTGCCCACCTACACATCCCTATAACTACAGTACTGCCAGAGACACCTGTGCCCACCTACACATCCCTATAACTATAGTACTGCCAGAGACACCTGGGCCCACCTGCACATCCCTATAACTACAGGACTGCCAGAGACACCTGGGCCCACCTACACATCCCTTTAACTACATACTGTAATATGGGGGCCACTGGCTTTTGGGTATGTACCTGAGGCCCACAAGCCCATTTCATTGAGTTTTCAGGGCCCATTAGGCTTGTTTGTGTAGATTAACAGTGACATAGGATGAATAAAAAATGTTTTGGAGTTAGTACCACTTTAATGACGACCAGCTAGGACTTTCAGTAGCCAACCGCGATGTGCAGTCTGCTCCCAGACCCTACTCTGGGCCATGTCCCCAGCTGGCATCAAACTAGTAGCCATAGACTTCAATAGGGAACTCGTGAGCATGAACTGAGTCGTCAAGTATAACTAATAAAGTTGTCAAATAGCAATTGAAATACTTGCTGCAACAAACAGAGATGATGTGGTGTCAAGTGCTTGACCGTAGTCATTGTTCAGGACCCCATTGAATCTAATAGGAGCCAGAATGTCTAGAAATATTGTGGAAGCCCTGGTCGGCTTCCCCTCACCTAATAGCTGACTTCTCTCTAAATCATTAAAGATTTTTTTTCTGAGAGGGAGTTGAAATTTCGAAAATATGAAAATTTGAATAAACCTAGTAGTATGACCCCTCCACAGAGAACCACCAGACTAAGCCTCTGCATGTAATCCTCCTGAGGGGGAACTCCAAGTCTAATACTTTTATCCACTGCCGTCCTCTAGGTCTCCTTCATCCTTGATCTGGTTATTACAAAATAGTAAACTTTTATCCTCCAAGTCTCCACGTGGGATTAGAGCCTCTGGCCCAGACTGAACTAGCTAATTACCCCTATAGTGTTGTAAAGCCTGAAAAGGGTGGTCAGGCAGTGTAAGTTTGTATCAAAGCAACTAATCATGGCCAGAGGTGAGCAGAGTTGCTCTTGTGAGAAAATCTGTGTAGGATGGCTGTCATGCGTGTCTTCCAAGAGAAACTGAAGCTTGAAGGAGTGGCGGGACAAAGTTGCACAAAATTACCTCACCCAGACTGACTTCTACTCGGAACCTGGTATGACTGTATTTTTTTGTTGTTGTTTGTTGTTGATAACCTAAGAATGCTAAATAGTGATATTAAGTAAAATAGTGTAATTAACAGAAGTAGAATTGAAATGGAGATTGTGCATGTAAAGATGTTCGTTACTGAGACTAGATTAGGAGATATTAAAGAGATATTGTACCTGACGAGGTGTTACTTTAAGAAGCGCTGTAGATTTTAATGAAAGTAGATATAGCTTAATAGAGAAGTTGCCTTCCTGTAATGGCGAATAGGAGTTGCCTTCCTTTCAATGGCATTTAATGTGTGCCTACTTTTATATGGCGTGGATATGGATTAACAGAGGAGTTGCAGGTTCTGTGCAGTGGTGCTGATTGATAGATTGTTAGAAATTAAAATTAGCTACTTTAATTTTGAATGTCGTTGAAGTAAAACATTGACAGAGCCTCTTATATTAACTGGACTAAGTAGGGTAGATACCTTTTCTCTGCTAAAATTCGAAGAAGGTTTGTTCCAGTAAAAATGTGGAACCTGCATTTTGAATGATTGTATGATTGTTATATGTTATGTATGTTATTCTTAACAGTGATATGTAATATGTTTTAAGTAAATGTTGTTATATGTTTGAAAAAACTAAATAAAAAAAAGAATATGTTGTTTTTATGGTCCTTTGAAATTGTGGCATGTTACTTTAAGTTAGGGGGAAAATAATAGCCCTGATCCCCCGCAACTGCCTGCGTGCCTTCAAACCCCAACCAGCACCCCCTTCCCTCCATCTTACAGCCTGAAACTTTAATTTCGTTTTCAAATCTGTGATTAATCGCTGCATGCTTTCCCCTCCCATCAGAGATAGTTTGTTTGTGTGTTTTATTTGAAAGAAGAGAGCTAATTAAACTGTATCTTTGTAGAAGTTAGACTTTTTAGCTTCAAGAGGAGTGCATGTTTTGTAGCGGAAGCATTTTGTTTTTTCTAGTTTTATTCTTTTTTGCATATGAGTATTTATGCTCAAAAGTGTTATTATTCCCTGTGCATGTTATCTGTACTGTTCTGTCTGTTTTTTTTTTTTAATCCATATTCTGTTTTATTTTGTAAAAGATTATTTTTTATTTTTAATATAAGTTACCCCGTAGAGATTTAAAATGGAGTCTGTGTGCAGAGAGCTGAGATTTGCTCCTTAGACAGGATTTTGCAAGTGATTAAGAAGGACATTGTGTTGGTGAAATTGGTCCAATTTGAGATCATTAATTATTGTTTGTGAAATAATTGCGGAGAGTAATATATGGAAACGATAAACAGGCAGTAAGGAAAAGTTAGATTTGTGGGAGGTCCATATATAAACGTCAGAGAAATAAGTATAGGTTTAATAGTATATTTTATTTTTGTTTCTGCATTTGAAGGTTGTATTTCATGCAAATAATAGACAATTGTTAACAGTGACATATCTGTGTTTAAAGTTAGTGAGTGATGTGAGCGACTGCCCAGTCCACCTTAAATAATATCCGTAGCAAAATTGTCTGTTTTGTTATTTAGTCATGTTTTAGAAATAATTTAGAAAAGAAGGTTTTATGATTTAATTATGTATTTTTTGTAGTGTAGTTATCACCCCCTTGTATCCTTAAAGGTACAGAGCGGAGAAGTGTAAGTTGTCCCGGTGAAGATGAAAGAATGTATTACAATGAGTTACTTATGTAGATCAGATCGCCTGTGCACAAAGTAATTGCCTAATAAGAAGTATTGTGTTATTATCTACTTCTAGTAATAAGAGTGACCTACCTTGTTGTGGTCCCAGGTGTTTTGCACCTTCTGCACCAGAATTAGTTCAACCTCTATTGCAAGTGTAATAATGATTTTTATGGAAATATTGATGAGATAAAGGATTTAAGGAGTTAGTTAAACAGTTATTTCAGTGAAATTATACGCGATTATAGAACATGTGTATTTTTCCTAAAAAAGTGTCATATGTAATTTGAGAAATTGGTTTTATGTCATATATATTTTTGATGGACATATTTTTCATTTTATTTTGATTCTTTTTCGGCAAACTGTAAATATATATATATATTTTGCAAAATGTGCTTGTTTTTTGGTCTTGTTTTCTAAGTTTTCTAAAAAGTGATTTGAAAAGATCTATGTGCATATAAAGTTTTCTGTTAGCTCACAATTATGTCATTATATGTTCTATGTTGTTTTGCAGATTTTTATGCCGGTATGAATTTTCTGGTGAGAGGGGGGTCTTGTTCTGGAAGGTGGGTCTTGTTGTGGAGTGTGTGGAGTACAGAGTTTGGAGCTGTTTATGTGTGTCTCTGTGTATGGATATTTTCTGTATGATCAGGTACTGTGGTTGAGTGAACATGGAGGGGAAAGTGGCATTAAAGTGTTGTTATCTTATGTGGAAATGTTTCTTGTAGATGACACCATTTTGTGTTGTTTGTCGCTTGGCTTTGCTATTTGACTGTTCAGGGGGAAGATGTCTATGTGCGAGGGTATCATGTATGTTCTGGTTGTGATGTGGATTGTCCATTATATCTGTCAGACAGTGTAATGAAGTTGCTTATAGAGAATATAATCTGAAATCTTATCGATTTTGGATTAATTACTTGTGTTTGTATGCCGTCAGCCATTTTGGATAATTAATAATAAAGGTTTTATTTAGATCTGGGTCCTACCTATGTTAAATATATGTTTTTATATATCTAACAAATATATTATTGTTAAAAAACGGGTTGTTAAAATAAGACAAAGATAGAGCTTATTTAACTTTTTTTTACAATTAAAACCGTTTAAAAGATTATATAATGTGTAAATCATTACATTCATTGAAGCAGCTTGGTTACTGGCCAAGATCCAATGTTTTCAAAAACTCATCTAAGTTCCAAGGCCGTACACTGAAATGTTTTGGTAAAGAAAAAAACAGTTTTGATTTTGCTTAAATGGACCAGAACAGCTTGTAATATAATTCCCATGTAAAATTATATAAGTAGTGAAGTACATTTTTTTTAGGATAATATTTAGAAGTACACTACCTGTTCCAAAGACATGATAATAATTATTAAGGTTTTAAGATAACAATTAACAAGTTGAAATTATTTTATGGGTTATGATAAGCGTGCATGATAGTCAGAAATCTCAACTGACTAAGAATGTATTTTTTTATTAGTTTTCTTTTTTTCTAAGGTTTTGTTTTTCCTTATTATTTTTATTTTGCTGGTCTGTTTTTCTGGCTAGCTTACTTTATTAGTTGTAATTTTTCTATGCTCATTGAAAAGCTACCCTCCTGTTGACATTTCTCTCTGTCTGAATAAATGTGTTATGTGCACAATCCCTATCTACTGACTACTTCACAAGTAGATATTGGAAAGTAGCCATATCACTAGAAATCAGTGTATGATATCTTATCTGGTTAAAGAACCTTATCATACCAATTCTGTTTTATTTTATCTGTTATGTTTTGTTAATCCATGTTGGATAAATATTGTGATATTGTGACATCTTTTCTTCCAGGCCAATCCCCAGCTCAGATGATGGCCATGGTGCAAATGAGTAGAGAATTGGGAAAATCTTTTCAAGGTATTTCAAGGCCTATAAGAAAGGAACATGATAAGAGGTGGATTACATTATGAGTTAAGAAAAGATTTTTAGAGCTTTATTAGAAAATGTATATTGACAGTAAAGAGAATTAGTAAATTCCTCTTAAATATACAACCTGTTACAGGATAAATCAAGTAATGTCTTATCACTTATAGAGATATACAGCCTGATTAAATTGGAGCTACGTGTTAACACGTGTTAACACGTAGCTCATAACTCAAGATTTACGTGTTACGGCTATTAAATTAGCCCTGTAACGTTGCTCGCAGTGGACTTGTGTGTTAACACACAGGACGGGCTGAAAAATCACCTAATGTTTGAGCTACGTTGAACTTTGCGCACGTAAATCCTTTGATCTGTCATGCCCATAACCGCTACTTGTTCAATTCAGCTATTAAATTGCAACGTGGTCACTCACGAGCAAGCACGTAACACGCAAAAGGAACACAAAGGCCAACGTGTGCTTGAGAGGCAAATAAAAACACACTTCTGTACATTTATAAGGTGATGTTAGGTATTGGAATTAATAGTACAACATTCTCAAGCCCGCATATCAGCCCCAAAAAATTGCCTGTATGAAGTTTGTATGAGCATATGTTTTATTGTATTGTCATTTATACTTTTCCTACTCTTCCCTATACCTGTTTTCCTTTTTTCTGTCTTTCGGCTTCTAACATTTCTTCACCTTGTTCTATCAACTGGCTAGGATCTAGTACGTACTAACAGCTGATAAGGAAAAGTAATTGGGGAAAGAAGAAGTTATCATGCATACACTCTGGGTTATCACATATAATAGTTCTGGTAATTACGAATGTTGGTCATGCAATGTTAAAAAATACGGGCTTACGCATGTGCAATGAGCGCCGAATGAGGCCCGCAAGACTTTTTGAATTGTGTAATTGTGATTTTCTTTTGCAATGTTCTTGTTAGGAAGGTATTAAGGTAAAAGGTGCAAAGGACTCAATGAGATGTAATGTAATATCTCCATGTTGTTGGAAACTCGTCTGACTGAAATTTTTAGGGTCAGTGTGGGAGGCTCGCAATGAGCGCCAAAGGTGCTCATTGTTGGGTCTGCGGTGAGCACTGAAGGCACTTAAAGTCAGGGATTGGATGAAGCCTGCAATGAGCGCTCATTGCCGGGCTCGCGATGAGCACTAAAGGCCCATAAAATAGATGGTGGGAGAGGCTTGCAATGAGCACGAAGGTACACATCACGAGGCCCGCAAGTTAGAGGGGGGAGAGCCTCGCATTGTGTGGCAAACAGCATTGCCAGGCTTCAAATTTTATTGCCGTCATTTTTGACGGGCAAGTCACTAGTATGATAATATCAGTGGAAACTTTATTGGTTATTAAATTACATCTATTATCTAAATGCCTCATAAGACAATAAGTATAAAGGGAAATTGGTTCTATGGCCTAGTTATTCGTAATTGGTTGGAGAATTAAATGAGGCAATATTCTCTGCATTAACCATTGTATTTTATTTTACATATCTATGAGACAGCTATCTGGACTGTCTCTTGGTTACATATAACAGCATATGGGGATGTTTTCATCCACCCCATTGGACTATTTCCTTGTTATATGGATTTTGTCAAACAGGTGCTCATTTATTTTCGTGGATTTATTGTAAACCTTTCATTCGAAAGACTCTAATATCTGGACTGGGAAATTTGTGCTATGGATTCCATTATTGAGAGACTTTTCCATTATCCCATGGATCATATCGGACTATTATAATTGCGTTTTAATATGTACTGTTTTTTATTGTTCCATGTGTAATTGTGATTTTTTTTTGCAATGGTCTTGTTGGAAAGGTATTAAGGTAAAAGGTGAAAAGGACTCAGTTAGATGTAGTGTAATATCTCCATGTTGTAGGAAACTCATCTGACTGATTTTTTTAGGGACCTTGAGTCTCTTTCAATGCCACTCTGAAGATCTTACCTCTACTTCCTAATAAGTTTATTTTTTATGTTGTTTAACTATATGTGTGGAATTTAGATTAAAATTGCACCCTGTGATATTTGTATTCTTTCTTTAGATGACAATTTTCATTGTCATAGGGGGAGTGTTGTGGAGAATACAAAGATCTTTAAAAAATGTTGTGTATATATATATATATATATATATATATATATATATATATATATATATATAGTATTTATCACTTTTTGTAGCACTTGTGAATTTTAGCTCTCAACCAGTATTTTTCCATTACAGGACATAAGGTATGAAACAGTTAAATCTGCATGTCCCATGATTTAGCAGTTTCAGTAGAAGCCATAAACAACTCTTATAGCCTACACATTATGTATTTTGGTAGTACACAAGGGCATAGCTCAAGGATGATCAGAATGTCATATCTGACCTATGAGCAGAAATTGCAACTTGAAGGTGTTGTACGCATCTAGTGTAATGTACCAGGCATGACTAACACGTGCTAAACACATGTTTTATATTTTATTGGACCACCTAATATAAATATTTTTTTTATTGGCTGTTGCTGATATGTGTAATTTTTCTAAAAATATAAAATGGGTTATACCATGTTCTTTACTGTATGTGATGCACTATAAAACGCTTTATTGTTTATATTTCTGCTCAGTCAGTCGGTCAGTAGCAGCCGTTTTTGTTGCTGACCCACATTTTGTATAAATAAATACTGATAATAAGAAAATTATCTGAGCACTCTGTTTTTTGTATCATGACTGGGTTTCGAAGTAAAATGTGGTTTGTGGGTATGTTTTTTTTCTCCAACACAGCCTTGTGTGATTGAACAACCGAAGCTAAGTATATAATAATACATTGCTATATGATAATTATTACTTTTGTGCTGTTTGATTTGTTGGGGGTTTGATACATACACAAGCCAAAAGGACCTTATTTGGTGAGAATTTTGTGAGAATCTTCATTTCATTTGGTACAATGTGGGTGAGAGTTTTGGTAAATAACAGGCAGATAACCTCATCAGACTCCTAGGCACCTGGAAACAAGTCGGATTCATAGCCCTAAACTCATCACAGTAATTTAATACTATGTGAGTAGATCACATTGGCTGTTAGGATTGACCAGAGTTTGTTTGCCCGAGAAAGGCGCCAATGGTGATTGGATAATGTACTGTTTAAATATGTGTTGTGAGACTATAAATGTTATGCTCAGTTTGGGAGCACATATGGATAGTGTGTCCTGATATCCATTAACTTGTCCTGACTCCTGAAGCGTGTCCTATAACCACAACTATAGCTACAAATCTGTAACTTGTCCTAGCCTGCAGTAGAAATGGTGGAGGTCATGGGTGTAGGAACTGGGGGGAATGGGGGGACAAATCCCCCCAGATTTATTTTGTTTGCATGTATGTATATATAAGCTATTGTATGGCCTTTGTATACAATGAGCTGTATCCCCCCCAGAATTATTCTGACTCCTACACCCCTGGCTTGTCCTAGAGTCCGGTAAGCTATCCTGTTAGCTAGGATAGAAACAAACCTCCAAACTGTGGGTAGGATCGGTCTAGTGACCTTTTCAAGCTTAACCAAGAAGTGGGTTGTGACAGTAAAGTTTTAATTAAAGATAATAAAAGTTATATTGTATTTAAGTGATGTTCTCAGTAAACAATAGGTGCAGCTATAAGTAATCTAATTGTATGGAGTCTTAACTCCATACTTGAAGGATAATTTTGTTGGGCAATGAGAATGTGGCAATTACAAACTGCAGAACTAGTGAAAAGCTAATTAGCTTACAAGGACATACTCCCCTGAGAAAGTATCAGAAAGGATCATATCCGAAAAATAATGCAACCTTGCAGTAAAGAGTAATTATTTAAAAAATTCTATAAACAGGAACTTGTCCTCAGAGGTCCTTTAATTTTATTTGTTAGCTGAAAAAACAATAAAATTAAATATTTATATCAGAGATTCCCAGTCCAGGTCCCAGTCAGGTCCTCACATGTGCAGCTTTATTGATAATAGATTAAATTCCTGTTTAATAATTCATAATAGCAATATTCAATATTCACTTCATTTTCAAAGATTAGAGCATCAGCTGAGTGTTTGTCTCCACCCTGAGAAGAGCATCAAGGGGAGTGTGGGGGTTGAAAGACAGGTCCTAAAGGGCTTTAAGAACAATCAGATATGATGAGCATAAACTATTATTGATGACTAGACCAACAACATAAGCCACATCCCCCACTAACTTTATCATGGGTGGATACCAGTCTGATGGGTTAATCCTGACTATTACATGAATTGTATTATTAATTAATGCCTAATTAAAAAATATAGAGCATATTATTAGGGCACTCAGTGGTGATTAACAGCCATGCCTTGGTGCTCTGCTATATCTGAACAGCTGCAAAACATGTCACTAAAGATTGGGGAGGAGAATTTTGTTTCTGGCTGTTATAGTAGTGTGGGTCCAGTGGCCATATTTGTTTCTGGCAGTGATTGTAGTGTGGGTGCAGTGGCCATATTTGTTTCTGGCAGTGATTGTAGTGTGGGTGCAGTGGCCATATTTTTTACTAGCACTTGAACTCTGATATATCCTCCATGGACTGACTACAATGTCTGTGTAATGGGGCAATTCTTGCCAATAATTACTGATTACTCCCTGGAGTACTGAACCTATTGTCTTCAGTGAGTAACTTCACTCATTGGATTGTAAAAAAAAAGGAAAGAAAAGAGAGCACAAAATGCTGTTCAAAGGTAAATATGTAAACATATTTTACAGAATTAGGTCTTTATTGGTGATAGTACTGAAGCAGTAAACCGGAGCCGGAGAATTGCTGTCTATATTAGGCAATTTAGGAACCATACATGGTTCCGTTTTGTTAGGGCCTTTTTGATTGTACATATGCCCTTTTTTTATACAATAGGGAACGTTATCTACATTTCGGGCATCAATGCAGATTGAGCTTTCCAGATAGGAGGACACCTTGATTGTCTTAGGGTTCTCTGTCTCCTTTTCTCTATCTTATCACTAGCTACTATTCCTGAATTTCAAACAATCTATACTTTTGCAGTTAAAGTCATGTAAATTAGGCAGTTCCATTTCAGAACTGGTTTCTCCCACCCTGTATATGTAACAAATAGGCCTCTTTGTATAATAGAGTTTCAAGCAAGTTTTGGGGCATCAGTATAGAGTGAGTCTTCCAGATAGGAGGATCCCTTGAGGATCATAAGATTTCCTCTATCAATTGATATTCACATATAGGTCCTCTATTTTTATTTTGTGGCGTTGTTTATTGTATTCACTAAACTTATGTTTGAGTGTAAATTTGCATAAGAAAATTACATTTTGGAGTGTCCTTAGTGAGTGGATCAGAAAGTCTGTCTGACTTCAATGTAAATATTGTAGTAAAATGCAGGTAGTTGTTATTGTCTATAGTTGTACATGTTACCATACTTGGAACCTTCACTGTGTCACTTATATGGGGTCACAAAGGTGGTTCTGCTAAAAGTTTCTTGTCCAAATGTAAGTAACTCCTTTAATTCACTAAGAAATATAACAAGACACAAATATATTACTCGCCCTATTATAATTGAAAGAATAACTCACAATCTCCATAATATAAAGTAGTAAATACAGTGATATTTGTGGAGCATATTGTGGACGCAATAACACAAGGAATAGTTTAGGAAGCATCTGGGGCTCCAAGGACTGCAGCGGAAAATTGTATGAAAAACCCAACCATGCTGCTCACCCCAGTGACAGCTTGGTCTACAAGTCTTGGATTGTGAGCGTCTCTAGTCAGAGCTCAGCCTCTCTACAGGTGATGGTGGATCATTCTAAAAGTGTATACAAACTTCATGCCAACTGATTCCCCTCCGAAGAATGGAGGCTATTCTAGGGCTCCAAGGATTGCTGCAGAAAGTTGTATGAATAACCATGCTGCTCCTCCGAGCAAGGTTGGTGACTCAAGTGTGACAGATTGGTCTACAAGTTTCCAACTGAAATCTTGGATTGTGAGCTTCTCTAGTAGGTGATGATGAATCATTCTATTACTGACTGTATGTGCACTTCAAGTTCATACCAACTCATTCCCCTCCAAAAAATGGAGGTTGTTCATGGCTTTATTTTGATTTTGGCAATGGTGGAGTCTGGAGATTGTGGATATTCTCATGCGTATTCCCCGTCTCTGCGGTTGCGGACATAGAACATATTTCTTATGCCTTGGTTAATGGCGGTGCGACCCTTGGCTAGCGCCTCATCAGCAATGTCTTTAGGGAAATAGTCATGGAAAGCATGCTGAATGGCATGCACCCGCCTTGGGCTGAGGGGCATTTTCTGGTCTGTGCCATTAAAATTATGACCATATAGTTCCTCCTCTGTAAATAACAGTTTGGCTAATTGCCATCCAAATGGCCCAGGGTTGTTGACATCTACTTGTCGTCGTATAGACATGGCCAGATCTTCATCCACCCGCAGTTCCATGGCATGGATTGGCACATTGGGTGAGCTAATAACCGTGATGGGGCCCTGCCAGTCACAGTGGAATCTCTGTTTTCTCCGACGTTTTACAACAGGAAAGCAAGGAGGGTTTGGGTATAAGCGGGAGACTATTGGCTGATCATCGTCATCTTCCTCTATCTCCATCTTTAATGTACGCATGTGGTCATCATTTAAGGGAGTATCTTCTCCGCCAGGCTCGTCAGGAGGGTCCTCAGAGAGAGACATTGCTTGGGGGCTTTTGTCATCAATTTTGCCACAGCTGTTGAGGAACTCCACCACCTCATCCAAGGTACTGAAGCAGTAAACCGGAGCCGTCTGAGTAGCTACCTCATTCTCCTGAAATCTTGTGCATAGTTCATCATCTTTAAGGGGCTCTTGTTCTACAGGTGAATGAGTGTGTGGTGGGCTGTCCTGTAAGTGAAATTCGTCCTCTCCATATCCAACGATCTTGATCTCCTGGATTTCCTAAAATAAATCAGATTTGAAATGTATATCATTTTTTTTCCAATTTGTACACGTCTATCAGCCACATCCACTCATTAATTACTCTCTGATATCTCTTGCTAATGGAAAATCATTGGCAATTATTGATAATTACTCTCCAGGCACTGAAACTATAGTGAGCATGGGTGCACAAAGACACCAAGAGTAATGCATCTAATCAGTCTAGCCATTTGCTACTCCTGGGGTGTAAGCATGCCCCATCTTTAGTTACACTGAAAACAATATATTCAGAGCCACACGGGGTAATCAGCAATTGTTGTCCGTTATCAGCCATTACCAAGAGATATCAGAGAGTCCTTAATGGGAGGATCTGAAATGTTGTAAGGCAAAAATAGCAAACTTCAATGTAATTTTACTGTAGACATTAAAAATGAACTATTTTTATTACCAATTTTTAAAATCTGCTTTTGGGGAACAGACCAGGATTCACCCGAACCCACAATAAACGGCCCTTCAGGACCTAAACTTCTCCCAGAAAGAGCTATATCCTCTTTATTCCCAACCATTTTATGCATAAAATTCTAAACATTTGCAATGAACTCTCCTCTTATAGTGGTTTACACACTCCACCCTCTCAACTAACCAACAACACCTAGTCTTCTCCTTTCCCCAATCCCACAGCCACCATGAACTGCTTTGACCCAGCTACAGAGGACGAAGTCTCCAGCCTGCTATCATCCACTCGCCTCACTACCTGTCCTCTAGATCCTATTCCATCTCAGCTTATCCCTCCCCTCTCAACCACACTAATCCCAGCTCTCACACCTCTTCAACCTTTCCCTAAATACTGGTATGTTTTCATCTTTTTTAAAACATGCCATAATTACACCCATCCTTAAAAAAAACCCTCATCTGACTCTGACGTTGCATCTAACTACCACCCTATCTCTCTACTTCCCCTGGCTTACAAACTGCTGTAGCGGCTCGTCTATAACCGCCTTACCAGCTTTATTTCCACTAACTCCCTTCTTGACACCTTCCAATCCGGCTTCTGGCCCAAACATTCCACTGAGATAGCTCTAAGTAAAGTCACTAATGACTTGCTCTCCACCAAGTCAAAGGCTTACTTTTCCATTCTGCTTCTTCTGGATCTCTCTGCTGCCTTTGACACAGTCGATGATCCACTTCTACTCCATATCACTGCTCTCTCGTGGTTCTCATCGTACCTATAAAATCAATCATTAAGTGTCTCCTTCTCTGACACATCTTCTTCTACCTACCCCTGCCTGTTGGTGTACCTCAAGGTTCAGTCCTATGCCTCCTCTTCTCCATCTACACATCCTCACTTGGTACCCTAATAAACTCTTTTGGGCTTCAGTATCATCTCTATGAAGATGATACTCAAATCTACCTCTCATCACCAGATCTATTCCCCTCTCTTCTAACACACGTCTCCAACTGCCTTTCTAGCATATCCTCTTGGATGTCCACCCACCATCTCAAACTCAACATGTCTAAGACTGAACTCCTAATCTTCCCTCCCTCTACCACAGCGTGAATTCCTCACATCTCTCTCACTGTAAACAATGCCATCATCACTCCCACCTCCCAAACTTGTTGCCTTGGGGTTCTACTGGACAACGCCCTGTCTTTCATCCCTCACATACAGTTACTAACTAAATCTTGCCTTCTCCATCTAAAAAACATCTTACACAAGACACAACTAATACACTCTCTCATCATCACTCGACTTGACTACTGCAACTCGCTTCATGCTGGCCTACCCACCACCTGACTATCCCCACTTAAATCCATAATGAACGCCTCTGCTAGACTCATCTTCCATACACAACGTGCAGTGTCGGCATCACTTTCACTCCACTGGCTTCCCTTAGCCTCCAGAATAAAATTTAAAACCATGACCCTAACTTACAAAGCCCTCAACAATAGCGCTCCCCCGTACATCTCTGCTCTCATCTCTAAATATTCCCCCAACTGCCCTCTTCGTTCTGCTAATGACCTTCTCCTTTCTACAATTCTTGTCACCTCCTCACACGCTCGCCTTCCGGGCTTTTCTCATGCTGCCCCAATTCTCTGGAACTCCTTGCCTCGCTCCACCAGATTATCTTCCTGCCTCAAAACATTCAAAACCGCACTAAAACGCATCTCTTTAAAGAAGCGTATCACCGTCCACCCTAACACGCTCTCCCTCCTTTACCACTCACAATACCTTTAGGTTGTAAGTTTGCGAGATTGAATCTTACAGTGTGGTTTGGGGAAATCACCATGGACACTGGATTTGAAGCTGAAAGACAGGGCCCTCCTTGCTTTGCCATGTGTTCATTTGTATTTACCTCTGCCTGGAACTTTTCTTATGTACATCACTACGGAATATGTTGGCGCGTTATAAATAAACAACGATAATAATAATAATTCCCCCCATTGACTTTGCATTAGGAGGTGGGCACCTCTGGGACTAGCCTTGCGATGGCCCACCTGGAGGCCCTGACTTCCACGCTTTCACCTTCTTGGGTATGGTTGTGGTGATTTGCTGCTCCTCCCGCCTGGTCACCATTCCATTCCCTTCTAATTCCATCACAGAGACAGGAAATTTGAACAAGGGATGGTACATCTTGATAACATTCTGTATAATGGGATTATCTAGCCCTGGACAGGAAACACATATAACAAATAGTTTAAGTGAGTTAACTAGTTTAGAGGGGAACTTTGAGTGTGTTTAAGTTTGCAATGAAATTGCTAGCTAATCCTATGATGCGATGTATAGGGACTGAAATGATGACAGGGGGGATGAACAGATACTGACCACAACCATACCAAGGCAGGGGGGATTTAGGGGATCCAGGTGGGTCATCACAAGGCCAATCCCAGAAGCGACCCCCACCCAATGCAAAGTCAATGGAGAAAAATTGAGAGGAAATAGTTCTTTCAAGGAACGGTTCAGGTCCTGAAGGGCCATTGGTTGGGGGTTCAGAGAAGTCCCAGTTTGCCCCCAAAAAACAGTTCATGATACAATAGCTTTAAATTGTAACTACCTGAATGTCACTAACTAGAAAATATACAGGTCTTCAGGGTGTAATATCTCTGATCCTTCTGTCTTTTACTCACAGCCCTCCTTGCTATCAATTAGTCCCCCAGACAGTTATCTCAATATCACCACCATTATTGAATATAACACTCATTACACTGGAGAGCTAGAGTGAGCTATAGACAGGTGCTCTAGTGGTGGCCACTCTCAGTGTGCATCTCAGACCATTTATAGACATGATATGCAGCTTGGATTCTATCTTACAATATACAGTCCTGCCTACCTGGTTCTTTGCCAGCATCTTTCTTCTGATCAGCGCCAGGGGCTCTTTATGTTTGCTGCAAAACAGAGACAAGAATCACCTATTTTTTTCTTAACAGGATTATTTTAAGCTAATAACAAGAAACCTTAGATATTCAATAGGTGTAAACCTAACCCTCAGCAGGATGCCCAAGCAGGTCAATCTTTGCTCAGACTGAGATATGTAACAGATGGGACATTATCCTCCAAGAAAGTGCCTATACCATGTGATTGTGAATAAAGACTGAGATATGTAATAGGTGGTCATTATCCACCAAGAAGGTGCCTCCACCATATGAGTGTGCGTGAAGATGAGATATGTAATAGGTTACCGTTATCCCCCAAGAAAGTGCCTATACCATGTGAGTGTGAATAAAGACTGAGATATGTAATAGGTGGTCATTATCCACCAAGAAGGTGCCTCCACCACATGAGTGTGCGTGAAGATGAGATATGTAATAGGTTACCGTTATCCCCCAAGAAAGTGCCTATACCATGTGAGTGTGAATAAAGACTGAGATATGTAATAGGTGGTCATTATCCACCAAGAAGGTGCCTCCACTAAATGAGTGTGTGTGAAGATGAGATATGTAATTGGTGATTGTTATCCCCCAAGAAGGTGCCACTACCATGAGAGTGTACATCAAGGGTGAGATATTTAATAGGTACGCCTTTAGCCACAAGAAGGTGCCTCCACCATGTGAGTGTGCATAAAGAGTGATATATATATAATAGGTGGGCCTGTATCCCCCAAGAAGATGCCTCTGCCATGAGAGTGTACTTTAAGAGTGAGATATTTAATAGGTACGCCTTAAACCGCAAAGAAGGTGCCTCCACCATGTGAGTGTGCATAAAGATTGAGATATGGAATAGGTGGGTCATTATTCCCCTTGAAGGTGCCTCCACCATGTGAGTGTGCATAAAGACTGAAATATGGAATAGGTGGGCCACTATCCTCAAGAAGGTGACTCCACCATGAGAGTGGAATAGGAGGGCCATTATCCCCCAAGAAAATGCCTCCATCTTCTATGTCTGCTCTAATATGAAGTTGTTGTATCACAGAGAGAGCGAGCGTCAGGTCTGTACTCACCTTTTCTTTGTCAGGGGCACTCTTGGGATGGTGACTCTAACCGTGGATGGTGGTGATGATTCTGCAGAGTTCTGAAATCAGAGTTGGTTATAACAGGAAAAGAGGCACATAAGAGCACATAAGAACCAAATGGCTTCTCCATTCTATCTAAAAACCATTAATTAAAAAAATCTAGTGGTCTTATAAAGAGGTTTCTAAAAATAGGTATAGCTTGATAAGAAACAAAAACATTTAGTAAGCTTTTAAAGTGTATTTAAGACCTTCTGAATGATGTATTGGGGCAGGTTTCCTCAGCTTTATTATTTATTATTTAAGAGTCTTCCTTTTGGTTGGTGATGAAATGGTTACTTTAGCACCCTCCATGATTTTGGGACCCTGAGCTGTGTGATGCACCCCTACAGCTTCAGATGTGAATCAGGGGTAGCTGACTGTACAGTACTCACGGGCAGGACTTCCTTCATAACAGCAGAAGCCTTGGAGGCTTTGTACGTCTTGTGAAGACTGCAGCCATGTTCGCTGCTGAGGCTAGAGGACAGTTTCTATTCCTTATCCTATAGGGACATCTTGTGGCCGGATCAAGTAATTACATGCATGTATTTTCCCCTTTGTCTTTATTGCAGTACAAACTAGACTTTCCCTCCCTCCTTTGACCTGTAGTATTCTACCATAGATCCGCCCTGAGGCTGGCAAGCCAAGCCCACGGGTTTCACTGCCTCCTGATTGACTTGACAGCCCACTGTGATGTAAATCCTTTGTTCAGTAACTGCATAAATATACTGCTGTAACTAAATAAAATCATTTTCTTCTGGAACATCTAGAGAATAGAGTGTTTCATTTAGAGGCAAGACTTTTATTATTTTACTGAGTTGATGCAGATGATCCTGATCTGACCGCCAGGCACCAAGAGGCCCATTCCTTCTAGGATAATAGCCTGAGAGGGGCATTCCTGTAGCCAAAGGCAGGAATTTCTGGAGCTGAATAGCATCCCCTTTTGGGATCTTCAAAAACTTGGTGGCAGTGGTGGGACCTCGGTGCAAGAACGAGATATGGTGATCTTATGCAGTGTTGAAGTCAGTATACTTTTGGCGGCTTGGCGGAGATGCAGAAACCCATAAACGATTTTGCCAAACTTTGAAATCCAGGTCCAAGTCCAAGGAAGGCCAGCACTGGATAGATGAGATCATGGACCACATGGAGGTCTGCAGAGCGGAGGTGATCAAGGAGAAAAGGAGCCTGATCACCATTATGATTATGCAACTGATTGCCACAGAAGAGGATACATGGGCAGCTATTCTAAATCAGCGGATGGCTTCCCTAGGACTCCAGCAGGGTGAGTAGCTAGCAGAATGGCTTGCGGACCTGCTGTGGACAGAGCTCGGCTTGGAACATCAGTATGCAGAGCTAATGCTTCCAGCTACTGCATCACAATGGCCCTCCTTCTACATGCTTGGGCAGGTGGAAGGGCTTCCTGATGTGCCGCAGGGTGATCCAAAGGGTGGCGATGGGAATTCCTGTTTGCACAACACCAAAAGGATGTGGAAATCCAGCCAGGTACAGCAGAAGAAGTGATGCTCAGACAGCTGGTCCATAGAGAAATGGATTTGGAAATACAATATGAGGAACTGATTTAGTGGGTGTACCCCGGTGGGACTTTCTCAAATACTTTGAAAAGCCCCACTAATCATATGAGGATGAGGAAGACGCAGCCTGGAATCGGGACAGGAGGTCAAGCTTTTTGGATCCCTACTGACCTTGAGTTATGTTGTCCCACAGGAGCATAAACATGCTCCTAACCCAGCAGGGCAAATTGTGCCACTGTCCTTATCCTTGGATGGTGAACAGGTGACCGATCTTCCTTGGTCACCCCATAAGCTGCTATCTAATGTGGATTCCACTGGGCCTGTTAAGGCTAGGAGCCTACCTGTAACCACAAAGACCAAGCAACGGTCAGGGGAGGGCCAAGTCCCTAAGAACCTGCATTTGTTGCTTACTTGTTTTCTACCAGGTTCAGCAGGACAACCTGTTTCCCTGCCTTGGCCATGAGAGATCGTTTTGGGAGGGGATGTTCCATGGTTTCCCCCTGGTGCTACCTGCATTCACCGTTAGGATTACAATTGGGACCTAAGAGAACGTTGTTCCCAGAAACCCCCTAATACCCTTGACACTACCATGCCTGGATATTGTGTGGGCTGGGTGTCATTAGTGATCCAGAAGCTTTTTAAACTGTGGACTAGCATTTTAAACTGTGGACTATGGACTCTACAAGACTTTTTGTTTCCACCGACAAGGACTTATGCCTGAACTGAGCGGCCAGCTCATCAGGGGCAATCCGTGGAGATTGACCCCCTCTTCGCTGAGTCGCTGGGGGGAGTGCTTGTGAAGTTCTGTTTTCCTACTATGGGAAAAAACAGGACTTTTGATAGACTGCAGCCCTGTTTGCTGCTGAGGCTAGAGGACAGTTTATATTCCTTATCCTAAAGTGACATCTTGTGGCTGGTACAAGTAATTACATGCATGTATTTTCCCTTTTGTTTTTAAACCAGTACAAACTAGATTTTCGCGCCCTTCCTTTGTCCTGTAGTTTCCTCACATAGATCCACCCTGAGGCTGGCAAGCCAAACCCACGGGTTTCCCTGCGTTCTGATTGGCTCTCCTATTTCTGTGATTGGTTACTTCTAATCTGGGCAGAGAGTTTGCATATGTTCAGCCCACTGTGATGTAAATCCTTTGTTCAGTAACTGCATAAAATCATACTCTTCTGGAACATCTAGAGAATGGGGTGTTTCATTTAGAGGGAAGACATTTATTATTTTACTGAGCTGATGCCGATGTTCCTGATATGACCGCCAGGCATCGAGAGGCCCATTCCTTCTAGGAAGATAGCCTGAGAGAAGCATTCCTGTAGCCAAAGGCAGGAATTTCTGGAGCTGAATAGTGTCCCCTCCTGGAGCCTTCACATGTCTCATCGACTTTCTCTATTGCTGCCTGCACAACGTGGATTTCACCACTGTCTGGGTCGGTGGAAGTCTGAGGAGTGTTGCCACTAGCAGGCTCCCTATGATATTAATGAATGAGACATCTTTATTTTCCTCCCCCATAACCATCTCCCTTGGTGTTTCACCCCCCCCCCCCCCCATTGACAGCATCATCTGGAGGGTCCTCAATGGGGCTCATCCTGTATGGTGGGGGCAGGGTGGGCTTCTGGGTAAATAACTGTAACATTAGGAGGAGGAAGAAGTGTCCTTCTTCCCCATCTACCTAGTTCTCAGCCTTTGGTGAGGCTACAGACACTGTTGACTTTATTGAGGAAGGCTTGGAGGCCGAGATGCTGATACGGCATACATGTCTGAGCTCTCTAGTAGGACTAGGACCCTGTGTTGGGCTCAGCAGAGTGTTTGATTTTATGGCAGTCCCTGTGAGTATGTCCCAGCTCCTTAAATACAAATGACAGCAACAGCACCTCGGTTATACAGGACCCCCTCATATGGAACCCAAAGGACCACTTGAAGGCAGTGCCACAAAACCTCCACCAATTTTGTAGAGTAATTTCCTACCTGCTATATTGTAACTGCAGTGGATGTAAACCATGTGACAATTTGCTTTGTTACATGTTCTGGCATGTTCGGGTCACTCATTACATTTATTGTCTATTTGATAAGACAGAGTCTGTGGCGCCCCTAGGCACATCAGCTTCCTCCCTCTTGTAACTCTTTACTTCCAGCTGTTAACCCTCTAATGGTGAGTCTGTGAACCGCAGTATTTCCTTTTTCATGCCAAGGAACATTTTGAAGTATAAAATGAGGGGCCCGTCACAGGGAATCGCCCCTAGGCGGCTGCAAAGTTGGCCTAATGAGAAAACTGACCATTAGAATACCTGGCCCTAATTCTCCCAGTAACTGACCTGCACGATCATCTTTACATTGCTGCTCTTGCGGGGGGCTCGTCCCACAGCGGCCATTTCTAGGAGCAGCTGGAGGGTGCTGTGGAGAGAAGAGCAGTGAAAGTGTTAACTGTCAGGACTGAAGGAGACTGTTGTGAAGTTTGACAGCTTGAGAAAGGCTGAGAGAGTGTTTGGCTAGACCTGAGAGTCACAGCTAACATAGAAGTTTGATAGGAAGGACATTTAGACTGATAGGAGCGATATGAGAGTGACAGGAGAGATAGGAGAGTGATAGGAGACATACAGTATAAGAGTGACTAGAGTTACAGGAAAGATATGAGAGTGACAGGAAATATATGAGAGTGACAGGAAAGATATGAGAATGGTGGTAAAGGTATGAGATTGACAGGAGAGATATGAGAGTAATAGTAGAGATATGGAAAGTGACAGGAGGGATATGAGAGTTACATGGAAGATGTGAGAGTGATGGGAAAAGCATGAGAGTGACAGGAGAGATATGGGAGTGACAATAAAGATATGAGTGATATGAGAGTTATGAAAGTAATAGGAAGGTATGGGAGGGATGTGACTGTTACATGAGAGATATAATACCATATCCATATACCAAGTGGGAATAAAAGTAGAAGGAGTAAATCCCATCCAATGTGGCATAACAATGATGTAAAGATCAAGAAATGGAGTAAAAAACAGGCATTTAAATTATACAAACAAGAGGGGACAGAGACTGCTTTACGGGAGTACAAGGAAATCTCCAAGGCAGCAAAAGGGCTATTAGACTGGCTAAAATAGAAAATGACAAGTTATATGTAAAGGAGAATAAGACTAACCCTAAACATGTGTATAAATATATTAATGGTAAGAAGGCGAGGAAGGAAGCTATAGGACCATTACAATGTGACACAGGCCGTCTGATAATTAGTGACCAGGAAAAGGCAGATGAGCTAAATAGGTGATTTTCTTCGGTATACACAAGGGAGGTACCAGTGGTTGGGACACGGCAACATACTGGGGCTACACTACCTTCACCAAATAACTGGTTAAAGCGGAAAGAAATCCAAAAGAGGTTGGAAAAAATAAATGTTAATAAAGCCCCGGGTCCTGATGGAATACATCCAAGGGTACTGAGGGAGCTGGGTTCTGTAATAGCCAAACCATTATATCTAATTTTTTAAGATTCGCTCAAAACAGATTCACTCTACCAGATGACTGGAGAAAAGCTGATGTGATACCTATATTTAAAAAGGGAGCAAGAGCAAATCCGGGGAATTATTGACCAGTGAGCCTCACTTCTGTAGTGGGGAAGCTTTTAGAAGGTTTAATAAGGGATAATATACAAGAATATGTCTATTTGAACAGGATTAGAAGTAGGAGTCAACATGGATTTATGAGGGATAGGTCATGCCAAACAAATCTAATTAGTTTCTATGAGGAGGTTAGTAGGATGCATTCTTTTTGGATTTTGCAAAGGCTTTTGATACAGTGCCACATGGAAGACTATTGTGCAAACTAATAGATACAGGAATTGCAGTAAATATCTGCTCATGGATTGAGATCTGGCTAAAAGACAGGAAGCAAAGGGTTGTTGTAAATGGAACATACTCTGATTGGACTAATGTGGTAAGTGGGGTTCCTCAGGGTTCAGTATTAGGTCCTCTCCTTTTTAACATATTTATTATTGACTTAGAGGTGGGATTGGAGTGTGGTGTCTCCATTTTTGCCGATGACACAAAGTTGTGCAAGGTAATTAAATCAGATAATGATGTGCTTTCCCTCCAAAGGGATTTACATAAAATTGAGGAATGGGCATCTAAATGGCAGATGAGATTTAATACGAATAAATGTAAGGTTTTGCATCTGAAAAGGAAAAATAGCCATGCAATTTATAATCTTAATAAAAGCAAATCTAGGTGTATCAGATATTGAAAGGGATTTAGGAGTGCTTGTGGACAACCACCTAGGTAACAGTGCTCAAAGCCAAGCAGCAGCTGCAAAGGCAAATAAAATATTAGCATGTATTAAGAAGGGTATAGAAGCGAGGGAAGCAAATATAATTCTGCCACTATACAAATCTCTAGTACGCCCTCATTTGGAATATGGAGGACAATTTTGGGCACCACTTTATAAAAAGGACATTTTAGAGCTGGTAAAGGTACAGAGAAGGGCAACAAAACTAATAAGGGGAATGGAGGGGCTAAGTTAGGAAGAAAGACTAATAAAATTAAACTTATTTTCTCTAGAAAAAAGGCATCTAAGAGGAGATATGATTACCTTATATAAATACATCCAGGGTCAGTATAAAGATTTGTCAAGGGAGCTTTTTGTGCCAAGAGGTTTTCACTTGACACTAGGACATCCTTTGAGGTTAGAAGTAAAATGATTCCACCTTAAAGAAAGAAAGGGGTTCTTCACAGTAAGGGTGGTTAATCTGTGGAATTCTCTACCAAATTAGGTGGTGACAACGGATTCAATAGATAATAGGGGATTGGATTTATTTCTAATTAAGAAAGGAATTCAGGGTTATCCTGGAGAGAGTGTATTGATCCAGGGAGAAATCCGATCGCCAGTATCTGGGGTCAGGAAGGATTTTTTTTTCCCTTTGAGACTATTGGCAAAGTTTCACTTTTTTTTTTTTTCTGTTTGCCTTACTCTGGATTAATTAATAATTAAAAATAATAATAATAATAATAGATAAATAAATAATTAACTAAATAGTTGATTAATAATTAATTACCAAAAAATTAATCAATAACTAATCTGCATATCGCAGATCAGAGGAGATCTTAAAAGGTTGAACTAGATGTACTGAAAGTCTTTTATGAGAGTGATAGGAGAGATATGAGAGTGACAGGAGAGATATGAGAGTGACAGGAGAGATATGAGAGTGATAGGGGAGATATGAGAGTGACAGGAGAGATATGAGAGTGACAGGAGAGATAGGAGAGTGACATGAGAGATATGAGAGTGATAGGAGAGATACGAGAGTGATAGGAGATATATGAGAGTGATAGGGGAGATATGAGAGTGATAGGAGAGATAGGAGAGTGATAGGAGAGATATGAGAGTGACAGGAGAGATATGAGAGTGACAGGAGAGATATGAGAGTGACAGGAGAGATATGAGAGTGACAGGAGAGATATGAGAGTGATAGGAGAGATATGAGAGTGACAGGAGAGATATGAGAGTGACAGGAGAGATATGAGAGTGACAGGAGAGATATGAGAGTGACAGGAGAGATAGGAGAGTGACATGAGAGATATGAGAGTGACATGAGAGATATGAGAGTGATAGGAGAGATAGGAGAGTGATAGGAGAGATATGAGAGTGATAGGAGAGATATGAGAGTGATAGGAGAGATAGGAGAGAGATAGGAGAGATATAAGAGTGACAGGAGAGATATGAGAGTGATAGGAGAGATAGAGTGATAGGAGAGATAGGGGAGTGACAGGAGAGATATGAGAGTGATAGGAGAGTGATAGGAGAGATATGAGAGTGATAGGAGAGATAGGAGAGAGATAGGAGAGTGACAGGAGAGATATGAGAGTGACAGGAGAGATATGAGAGTGACAGGAAAGATATGAGAGTGTCAGGAGAGATATGAGAGTTATAGGAAAGATATTAGAGTGATAGGAAAGATATGAGAGTGATAAGAAGGATATGAGAGTGTCAGGAGACACATGAGAGTGATAGGGGAGATATAAGAGTGATAGGAGAGATATGAGAGTGACAGGAGAGATAGGAGAGTGATATGAGAGATATGAGAGTGATAGGAGAGTGACATGAGAGATATGAGAGTGATAGGAAAGATAGGAAAGTGATAGGAGAGATAGGAGAGTGACATGAGAGATAGGAGAGTGACATGAGAGATAGGAGAGTGACAGGAGAGATATGAGAGTGATAGGAAAGATAGGAGAGTGATAGGAGAGATATGAGAGTGATAGGAGAGTGATAGGAGATATAGGAGAGTGACATGAGAGATATGAGAGTGACAGGAGAGATATGAGAGTGACAGGAGAGATATGAGAGTGATAGGGGAGATATGAGAGTGACATGAGAGATATGAGAGGGACAGGAGGGATATGAGAGGGACAGGAGAGATATGAGAGTGATAGGATAGATATGAGAGTGATAGGAGAGATAGGAGAGTGATAGGAGAGATAGGAGAGTGATAGGAGAGATATGAGAGTGACAGGAGAGATATGAGAGTGACAGGAGAGATATGAGAGTGATAGGGGAGATATGAGAAGGATAGGAGAGATATGAGAGTGATATGAGAGATATGAGAGTGATATGAGAGATATGAGAGTGACAGGAGAGATATGAGAGTGACAGGAGAGATATGAGAGTGACAGGAGAGATAGGAGAGTGACATGAGAGATATGAGAGTGATATGCGAGATATGAGAGTGACAGGAGAGATATGAGAGTGATAGGAGAGATAGGAGAGTGATAGGAGAGATATGAGAGTGACATGAGAGATATGAGAGTGATAGGGGAGATATGAGAGTGACAGGAGAGATATGAGAGTGATAGGAGAGATATGAGAGTGATAGGAGAGATATGAGAGTGATAGGAGAGATATGATAGTGATAGGAGAGATAGGAGAGTGATAGGAGAGATATGAGAGTGACAGGAGAGATATGAGAGTGACAGGAGAGATATGAGAGTGACAGGAGAGATATGAGAGTGATAGGGGAGATATGAGAGTGACATGAGAGATATGAGAGGGACAGGAGGGATATGAGAGGGACAGGAGAGATATGAGAGTGATAGGATAGATATGAGAGTGATAGGAGAGATAGGAGAGTGATAGGAGAGATAGGAGAGTGATAGGAGAGATATGAGAGTGACAGGAGAGATATGAGAGTGACAGGAGAGATATGAGAGTGATAGGGGAGATATGAGAAGGATAGGAGAGATATGAGAGTGATATGAGAGATATGAGAGTGATATGAGAGATATGAGAGTGACAGGAGAGATATGAGAGTGACAGGAGAGATATGAGAGTGACAGGAGAGATAGGAGAGTGACATGAGAGATATGAGAGTGATATGCGAGATATGAGAGTGACAGGAGAGATATGAGAGTGATAGGAGAGATAGGAGAGTGATAGGAGAGATATGAGAGTGACATGAGAGATATGAGAGTGATAGGGGAGATATGAGAGTGACAGGAGAGATATGAGAGTGATAGGAGAGATATGAGAGTGATAGGAGAGATATGAGAGTGATAGGAGAGATATGATAGTGATAGGAGAGATAGGAGAGTGATAGGAGAGATATGAGAGTGACAGGAGAGATATGAGAGTGATAGGGGAGATATGAGAGTGATACGAGAGATATGATAGTGATAGGAGAGATAGGAGAGTGATAGGAGAGATATGAGAGTGACAGGAGAGATATGAGAGTGATAGGGGAGATATGAGAGTGATAGGAGAGATAGGAGAGTAATGGGAGAGATATGAGAGTGATAGGGGAGATATGAGAGTGACAGGAGAGATATGAGAGTGACAGGAGAGATATGAGAGTGATAGGAGAGATATGAGAGTGATAGGAGAGATATGAGAGTGATAGGAGAGATATGAGAGTGATAGGAGAGATATGAGAGTGATAGGAGAGAAATGATAGTGATAGGAGAGATAGGAGAATGATAGGAGAGTGATAGGAGAGATATGAGAGTGACAGGAGAGATATGAGAGTGATAGGAGAGATATGATAGTGATAGGAGAGATAGGAGAGATAGGAGAGTGATAGGAGAGATATGAGAGTGACAGGAGAGATATGAGAGTGATAGGGGAGATATGAGAGTGATAGGAGAGATAGGAGAGTAATGGGAGAGATATGAGAGTGACAGGAGAGATATGAAAGTGACAGGAGAGATATGAGAGTGACAGGAGAGATATGAGAGTGACAGGAGGGATATGAGAGTGACAGGAGGGATATGAGAGTGACAGGAGGGATATGAGAGTGACAGGAGGGATATGAGAGTGACAGGAGGGATATGAGAGTGATAGGGGAGATATAAGAGTGATATGAGAGATATGAGAGTGACAGGAGAGATATGAGAGTGACAGGAGAGATATGAGAGGGATAGGAGAGATATGAGAGTTATAGGAAATATATGAGAGTGATAAGAGGGATATGAGAGTGTCAGGAGACACATGATAGTGACAGGAGAGAAATTAGACTGATGGGAGACATATGAGAGTGATATGAGAGATATCAGAGTGATAGGAGAGATATGAGAGTGACATGAGAGATATGAGAGGGACAGGAGGGATATGAGAGGGACAGGAGAGATATGAGAGTGATAAGATAGATATGAGAGTGATAGGAGAGATAGGAGAGTGATAGGAGAGATAGGAGAGTGATAGGAGAGATATGAGAGTGACAGGAGAGATATGAGAGTGACAGGAGAGATATGAGAGTGATAGGGGAGATATGAGAAGGATAGGAGAGATATGAGAGTGATATGAGAGATATGAGAGTGACAGGAGAGATATGAGAGTGACAGGAGAGATATGAGAGAGATAGGAGAGATATGAGAGTGACAGGAGAGATAGGAGAGTGACATGAGAGATATGAGAGTGATATGCGAGATATGAGAGTGACAGGAGAGATATGAGAGTGATAGGAGAGATAGGAGAGTGATAGGAGAGATATGAGAGTGACATGAGAGATATCAGAGTGACATAAGAGATATGAGAGGGACAGGAGAGATATGAGAGTGATAGGGGAGATATGAGAGTGATAGGGGAGATATGAGAGTGATAGGAGAGATATGAGAGTGATATGAGAGATATGAGAGTGACAGGAGAGATATGAGAGTGACAGGAGAGATATGAGAGAGATAGGAGAGATATGAGAGTGACAGGAGAGATAGGAGAGTGACATGAGAGATATGAGAGTGACATGAGAGATATGAGAGTGACATGAGAGATATGAGAGTGACAGGAGAGATATGAGAGTGACAGGAGAGATATGAGAGTGATAGGAGAGATAGGAGAGTGATAGGAGAGATATGAGAGTGACAGGAGAGATATGAGAGTGACAGGAGAGATATGAGAGTGATAGGAGAGATATGAGAGTGATAGGAGAGATATGAGAGTGACAGGAGAGATATGAGAGTGACAGGAGAGATATGAGAGTGATAGGAGAGATATGAGAGTGATAGGAGAGATATGAGAGTGATAGGAGAGATATGAGAGTGATAGGAGAGATATGAGAGTGATAGAAGAGATAGGAGAGTGACGGGAGAGATATGAGAGTGACAGGAGAGGTAGGAGAGTGATAGTAGAGATAAGAGAGTGACAGGAGAGATATGAGAGTGACGGGAGAGATATGAGAGTGACGGGAGAGATATGAGAGTGACGGGAGAGATATGAGAGTGACAGGAGAGATAGGAGAGTGATAGGGGAGATATGATAGTGATAGGAGAGATAGGAGAGTGATAGGAGAGATATGAGAGTGACAGGAGAGATATGAGAGTGACAGGAGAGATAGGAGAGTGACAGGAGAGATAGGAGAGTGACAGGAGAGATACGAGAGTGATAGGAGATATATGAGAGGGACAGGAGAGATATGAGAGTGATATGAGAGATATGAGAGTGATATTAGAGATATGAGAGTGACAGGAGAGATGTGAGATTGACAGGAGAGATATGAGAGTGATAGGAAAGATAGGAGAGTGATAGGAGAGATATGAGAGTGATAGGAGAGTGATAGGAGATATAGGAGAGTGACATGAGAGATATGAGAGTGACAGGAGAGATATGAGAGTGACATGAGAGATATGAGAGTGACATGAGAGATATGAGAGTGACATGAGAGATATGAGAGTGACAGGAGAGATATGAGAGTGACAGGAGAGATATGAGAGTGATAGGAGAGATAGGAGAGTGATAGGAGAGATATGAGAGTGACAGGAGAGATATGAGAGTGACAGGAGAGATATGAGAGTGATAGGAGAGATATGAGAGTGATAGGAGAGATATGAGAGTGACAGGAGAGATATGAGAGTGACAGGAGAGATATGAGAGTGATAGGAGAGATATGAGAGTGATAGGAGAGATATGAGAGTGATAGGAGAGATATGAGAGTGATAGGAGAGATATGAGAGTGATAGAAGAGATAGGAGAGTGACGGGAGAGATATGAGAGTGACAGGAGAGGTAGGAGAGTGATAGTAGAGATAAGAGAGTGACAGGAGAGATATGAGAGTGACGGGAGAGATATGAGAGTGACGGGAGAGATATGAGAGTGACGGGAGAGATATGAGAGTGACAGGAGAGATAGGAGAGTGATAGGGGAGATATGATAGTGATAGGAGAGATAGGAGAGTGATAGGAGAGATATGAGAGTGACAGGAGAGATATGAGAGTGACAGGAGAGATAGGAGAGTGACAGGAGAGATAGGAGAGTGACAGGAGAGATACGAGAGTGATAGGAGATATATGAGAGGGACAGGAGAGATATGAGAGTGATATGAGAGATATGAGAGTGATATTAGAGATATGAGAGTGACAGGAGAGATGTGAGATTGACAGGAGAGATATGAGAGTGATAGGAAAGATAGGAGAGTGATAGGAGAGATATGAGAGTGATAGGAGAGTGATAGGAGATATAGGAGAGTGACATGAGAGATATGAGAGTGACAGGAGAGATATGAGAGTGACAGGAGAGATATGAGAGTGATAGGGGAGATATGAGAGTGACATGAGAGATATGAGAGGGACAGGAGGGATATGAGAGGGACAGGAGAGATATGAGAGTGATAGGATAGATATGAGAGTGATAGGAGAGATAGGAGAGTGATAGGAGAGATAGGAGAGTGATAGGAGAGATATGAGAGTGACAGGAGAGATATGAGAGTGACAGGAGAGATATGAGAGTGATAGGGGAGATATGAGAAGGATAGGAGAGATATGAGAGTGATATGAGAGATATGAGAGTGACAGGAGAGATATGAGAGTGACAGGAGAGATATGAGAGAGATAGGAGAGATATGAGAGTGACAGGAGAGATAGGAGAGTGACATGAGAGATATGAGAGTGATATGCGAGATATGAGAGTGACAGGAGAGATATGAGAGTGATAGGAGAGATAGGAGAGTGATAGGAGAGATAGGAGAGTGATAGGAGAGATATGAGAGTGACATGAGAGATATGAGAGTGATAGGGGAGATATGAGAGTGACAGGAGAGATATGAGAGTGATAGGAGAGATATGAGAGTGATAGGAGAGATATGAGAGTGATAGGAGAGATATGATAGTGATAGGAGAGATAGGAGAGTGATAGGAGAGATATGAGAGTGACAGGAGAGATATGAGAGTGATAGGGGAGATATGAGAGTGATACGAGAGATATGATAGTGATAGGAGAGATAGGAGAGTGATAGGAGAGATATGAGAGTGACAGGAGAGATATGAGAGTGATAGGAGAGATAGGAGAGTAATGGGAGAGATATGAGAGTGATAGGGGAGATATGAGAGTGACAGGAGAGATATGAGAGTGATAGGAGAGATATGAGAGTGATAGGAGAGATATGAGAGTGACAGGAGAGATATGAGAGTGATAGGAGAGATATGAGAGTGATAGGAGAGATAGGAGAATGATAGGAGAGTGATAGGAGAGATATGAGAGTGACAGGAGAGATATGAGAGTGATAGGGGAGATATGAGAGTGATAGGAGAGATAGGAGAGTGACAGGAGAGATATGAGAGTGACATGAGAGATATGAGAGTGACAGGAGAGATATGAGAGTGATAGGAGAGATATGATAGTGATAGGAGAGATAGGAGAGTGATAGGAGAGATATGAGAGTGACAGGAGAGATATGAGAGTGACAGGAGAGATATGAGAGTGATAGGAGAGATATGAGAGTGATAGGAGAGATATGAGAGTGACAGGAGAGATATGAGAGTGACAGGAGAGATATGAGAGTGATAGGAGAGATATGAGAGTGATAGGAGAGATATGAGAGTGATAGGAGAGATATGAGAGTGATAGGAGAGATATGAGAGTGATAGAAGAGATAGGAGAGTGACGGGAGAGATATGAGAGTGACAGGAGAGGTAGGAGAGTGATAGTAGAGATAAGAGAGTGACAGGAGAGATATGAGAGTGACGGGAGAGATATGAGAGTGACGGGAGAGATATGAGAGTGACGGGAGAGATATGAGAGTGACAGGAGAGATAGGAGAGTGATAGGGGAGATATGAGTATGATAGTAGAGATAGGAGAGTGACAGGAGAGATATGAGAGTGATAGGAGACATATGAGAGTGATAGGAGAGATAGGAGAGCGACAGGAGAGATATGAGAGTGACAGGAGGGATATGAGAGTGATAGGAGAGATATGAGAGTGACAGGAGAGATAGGAGAGTGACAGGAGAGATAGGAGAGTGACAGGAGAGATACGAGAGTGATAGGAGATATATGAGAGGGACAGGAGAGATATGAGAGTGATATGAGAGATATGAGAGTGATATTAGAGATATGAGAGTGACAGGAGAGATGTGAGATTGACAGGAGAGATATGAGAGTGACAGGAGAGATATGAGAGTGACAGGAGAGATATGAGAGTGACAGGAGAGATATGAGAGTGACAGGAGAGATATGAGAGTGATAGGAGAGATATGAGAGTGATAGGAGAGGTATGAGAGTGATAGGAGAGATATGAGAGTGATAGGAGAGGTATGAGAGTGACAGGAGAGGTATGAGAGTGACAGGAGAGATATGAGAGTGACAGGAGATATATTAGAGTGACAGGAGAGATATGAGAGTGACAGGAGAGATATGAGAGTGACAGGAGAGATAGGAGAGTGACAGGAGAGATAGGAGAGTGACATGAGAGATATGAGAGTGATATGAGAGATATGAGAGTGATAGGAGAGATATGAGAGTGACAGGAGAGATATGAGAGTGACAGGAGAGATATGAGAGGGACAGGAGGGATATGAGAGGGACAGGAGAGATATGAGAGTGATAGGAGAGATATGAGAGTGATAGGATAGATAGGAGAGTGATAGGAGAGATAGGAGAGTGATAGGAGAGATATGAGAGTGACAGGAGAGATATGAGAGTGACAGGAGAGATATGAGAGTGATAGGGAGATATGAGAAGGATAGGAGAGATATGAGAGTGATATGAGAGATATGAGAGTGACAGGAGAGATATGAGAGTGACAGGAGAGATATGAGAGAGATAGGAGAGATATGAGAGTGACAGGAGAGATAGGAGAGTGACAGGAGAGATATGAGAGTGATATGCGAGATATGAGAGTGACAGGAGAGATATGAGAGTGATAGGAGAGATATGAGAGTGACAGGAGAGATATGAGAGTGATAGGAGAGATATGAGAGTGACAGGAGAGATATGAGAGTGATAGGAGAGATATGAGAGTGACAGGAGAGATATGAGAGTGATAGGAGAGATATGAGAGTGATAGGAGAGATATGAGAGTGATAGGAGAGATATGAGAGTGATAGGGGAGATATGAGAGTGATATGAGAGATATGAGAGTGATAGGAGATATATTAGAGTGACAGGAGAGATATGAGAGTGATAGGAGAGATATGAGAGTTATAGGAGAGATATGAGAGTGATGGGAGAGATATGAGAGTGATAGGAGAGATATGAGAGTGACAGGAGAGATATGAGAGTGATAGGAGAGATATGAGAGTGATAGGAGAGATAGGAGAGTGACAGGAGAGATATGAGAGTGACAGGAGAGATATGAGAGTGATAGGGGAGATATGAGAGTGATATGAGAGATATGAGAGTGATAGGAGATATATTAGAGTGACAGGAGAGATATGAGAGTGATAGGAGAGATATGAGAGTTATAGGAGAGATATGAGAGTGATGGGAGAGATATGAGAGTGATAGGAGAGATATGAGAGTGACAGGAGAGATATGAGAGTGATAGGAGAGATATGAGAGTAACAGGAGAGATATGAAAGTGACAGGAGAGATATGAGAGTGATAGGGGAGATATGAGAGTGATATGAGAGATATGAGAGTGACAGGAGAGATATGAGAGTGACAGGAGAGATATGAGAGTGATAGGAGAGATATGAGAGTGATAGGAGATATATTAGAGTGACAGGAGAGATATGAGAGTGATAGGAGAGATATGAGAGTGATGGGAGAGATATGAGAGTGATAGGACAGATATGAGAGTGACAGGAGAGATATGGGAGAGATATGAGAGTGACAGGAGAGATATGAGACTGATAGGAGAGATAGGAGAGTGATATGAGAGATATCAGAGTGATAGGAGAGATAGGAGAGTGACATGAGAGATATGAGAGGGACAGGAGGGATATGAGAGGGACAGGAGAGATATGAGAGTGATAGGAGAGATATGAGAGTGATAGGAGATATATGAGAGTGATAGGAGATATATGAGAGTGATAGGAGAGATATGAGAGTGATAGGAGAGAAAGGAGAGTTATAGGAGAGATATGAGAGTTACAGGAGAGATATGAGAGTGACGGGAGAGATATGAGAGTGATAGGAGAGATAGGAGAGTGATAGGAGAGATATGAGAGTGACAGGAGAGATATGAGAGTGATAGGAGAGATATGAGAGTGATAGGGGAGATATGAGAGTGATATGAGAGATATGAGAGTGACAGGAGAGATATGAGAGTGACAGGAGAGATATGAGAGTGATAGGGGAGATATGAGAGAGATATGAGAGTGATATGAGAGATATGAGAGTGATAGGGGAGATATGAGAGTGATATGAGAGATATGAGAGTGACAGGAGAGATATGAGAGTGACAGGAGAGATATGAGAGTGACAGGAGAGATATGAGAGTGACAAGAGAGATATGAGAGTGACAGGAGAGATATGAGAGTGATAGGAGAGATATGAGAGTGATAGGAGAGATATGAGAGTGATAGGAGAGATATGAGAGTGACAGGAAAGAACGGAGAGTTATAGGAGAGATATGAGAGTTACTGGAGAGATATGAGAGTGATGGGACAGATATGAGAGATATGAGAGTGATAGGAGAGATAAGAGAGTGATATGAGAGATATGAGAGTGACATGAGAGATATGAGAGTGATAGGACAGATATGAGAGTGATAGGAGAGATATGAGAGTGATGGGAGAGATATGAGAGTGATAGGACAGATATGAGAGTTATAGGAGAGATATGAGAGTGACAGGAGAGATATGAGAGTGACAGGAGAGATATGAGAGTGATAGGAGAGAAAGGAGAGTTATAGGAGAGATATGAGAGTTACTGGAGAGATATGAGAGTGATGGGACAGATATGAGAGATATGAGAGTGATAGGAGAGATAAGAGAGTGATATGAGAGATATGAGAGTGACATGAGAGATATGAGAGTGATAGGACAGATATGAGAGTGATAGGAGAGATATGAGAGTGATGGGAGAGATATGAGAGTGATAGGACAGATATGAGAGTTATAGGAGAGATATGAGAGTGACAGGAGAGATATGAGAGTGACAGGAGAGATATGAGAGTGATAGGAGAGAAAGGAGAGTTATAGGAGAGATATGAGAGTTACAGGAGAGATATGAGAGTTACTGGAGAGATATGAGAGTTATAGGAGAGATATGAGAGTGATATGACAGATATGAGAGTGACAGGAGAGATATGAGAGTGATAGGAGAGATATGAGAGTGATAGGACAGATATGAGAGTGACAGGAGAGATATGAGAGTGACAGGAGAGATATGAGAGTGATAGGAGATATATGAGAGTTATAGGAGAGATATGAGAGTGACAGGAGAGATATGAGAGTTATAGGAGAGATATGAGAGTGATATGACAGATATGAGAGTGACAGGAGAGATATGAGAGTGACAGGAGAGATATGAGAGTGACAGGAGAGATATGAGAGTGATAGGACAGATATGAGAGTGATAGGACAGATATGAGAGTGACAGGAGAGATATGAGAGTGATAGGAGAGATATGAGAGTGACATGAGAGATATGAGAGTGATAGGACAGATATGAGAGTGATAGGAGAGATATGAGAGTGATGGGAGAGATATGAGAGTGATAGGACAGATATGAGAGTTATAGGAGAGATATGAGAGTGACAGGAGAGATATGAGAGTGACAGGAGAGATATGAGAGTGATATGACAGATATGAGAGTGACAGGAGAGATATGAGAGTGATAGGAGAGATATGAGAGTGATAGGACAGATATGAGAGTGACAGGAGAGATATGAGAGTGACAGGAGAGATATGAGAGTGATAGGAGATATATGAGAGTTATAGGAGAGATATGAGAGTGACAGGAGAGATATGAGAGTTATAGGAGAGATATGAGAGTGATATGACAGATATGAGAGTGACAGGAGAGATATGAGAGTGACAGGAGAGATATGAGAGTGACAGGAGAGATATGAGAGTGATAGGACAGATATGAGAGTGATAGGACAGATATGAGAGTGACAGGAGAGATATGAGAGTGATAGGAGAGATATGAGAGTGACAGGAGAGATATGAGAGTTATAGGAGAGATATGAGAGTGATAGGACAGATATGAGAGTGACAGGAGAGATAGGAGAGTGACATGAGAGATATGAGAGTGATATGAGAGATATGAGAGTGACAGGAGAGATATGAGAGTGATAGGACAGATATGAGAGTGACAGGAGAGATATGAGAGTGACAGGAGAGATATGAGAGTTATAGGAGAGATATGAGAGTGATAGGACAGATATGAGAGTGACAGGAGAGATATGAGAGTGACAGGAGAGATATGAGAGTGATAGGAGAGATATGAGAGTGATAGGACAGATATGAGAGTGACAGGAGAGATATGAGAGTGACAGGAGAGATATGAGAGTGATAGGACAGATATGAGAGTGACAGGAGAGATATGAGAGTGACAGGAGAGATATGAGAGTTATAGGAGAGATATGAGAGTGATAGGACAGATATGAGAGTGACAGGAGAGATATGAGAGTGATAGGAGAGATATGAGAGTGATAGGAAAGATAGGAGAGCGACAGGAGAGATATGAGAGTGATAGGAGACATATGAGAGAAATAGGAGAGCGACAGGAGAGATATGAGAGTGATAGGAGAGATAGGAGAGTGACAGGAGAGATATGAGAGTGATAGGAGAGAAAGGAGAGTTATAGGAGAGATATGAGAGTTACAGGAGAGATATGAGAGTGATAGGAGAGATAAGAGAGTGATATGAGAGATATGAGAGTGATAGGAGAGATAAGAGAGTGATATGAGAGATATGAGAGTGACATGAGAGATATGAGAGTTATAGGACAGATATGAGAGTGATAGGAGAGATATGAGAGTGATGGGAGAGATATGAGAGTTATAGGAGAGATATGAGAGTGATATGACAGATATGAGAGTGACAGGAGAGATATGAGAGTGATAGGAGAGATATGAGAGTGACAGGAGAGATTGAGTAATAGGAGAGATATGAGAGTGATAGGAGAGATAAGAGAGTGATAGGAGAGATAAGAGAGTGATATGAGAGATATGAGAGTGACATGAGAGATATGAGAGTGATAGGACAGATATGAGAGTGATAGGAGAGATATGAGAGTGATGGGAGAGATATGAGAGTGATAGGACAGATATGAGAGTTATAGGAGAGATATGAGAGTGACAGGAGAGATAGAGTGATAGGAGAGAAAGGAGAGTTATAGGAGAGATATGAGAGTTATAGGAGAGATATGAGAGTGACAGGAGAGATATGAGAGTTATAGGAGAGATATGAGAGTGATATGACAGATATGAGAGTGACAGGAGAGATATGAGAGTGATAGGAGAGATATGAGAGTGACAGGAGAGATTGAGTAATAGGAGAGATATGAGAGTGATAGGAGAGATATGAGAGTGACGGGAGAGATATGAGAGTGACAGGAGAGATATGAGAGTGATAGGAGAGATATGAGAGTGACAGGAGAGATATGAGAGTGACAGGAGAGATATGAGAGTGATAGGAGAGATTTGAGAGTGATAGGAGAGATAAGAGAGTGATATGAGAGATATGAGAGTGACATGAGAGATATGAGAGTGATAGGACAGATATGAGAGTGATAGGAGAGATATGAGAGTGATGGGAGAGATATGAGAGTTATAGGAGAGATATGAGAGTGATATGACAGAAATGAGAGTGACAGGAGAGATATGAGAGTGATAGGAGAGATATGAGAGTGACAGGAGAGATTGAGTAATAGGAGAGATATGAGAGTGATAGGAGAGATAAGAGAGTGATAGGAGAGATAAGAGAGTGATATGAGAGATATGAGAGTGACATGAGAGATATGAGAGTGATAGGACAGATATGAGAGTGATAGGAGAGATATGAGAGTGATGGGAGAGATATGAGAGTGATAGGACAGATATGAGAGTTATAGGAGAGATATGAGAGTTACAGGAGAGATATGAGAGTTACTGGAGAGATATGAGAGTTATAGGAGAGATATGAGAGTGACAGGAGAGATATGAGAGTTATAGGAGAGATATGAGAGTGATATGACAGATATGAGAGTGACAGGAGAGATATGAGAGTGATAGGAGAGATATGAGAGTGACAGGAGAGATTGAGTAATAGGAGAGATATGAGAGTGATAGGAGAGATATGAGAGTGACAGGAGAGATATGAGAGTGACAGGAGAGATATGAGAGTGATAGGAGAGATTTGAGAGTGATAGGAGAGATATGAGAGTGATAGGAGAGATATGAGAGTGATAGGAGAGATATGAGAGTGACAGGAGAGATATGAGAGTGATAAGAGAGATATGAGAAGGATAGGAGAGATATGAGAGTTATAGGAAAGATATGAGAGTGATAGGAGAGTGACATGAGAGATAGGAGAGTGACAGGAGAGATATGAGAGTGACAGGAGAGATAGGAGAGTGATAGGATAGATATGAGAGTGACAGGAGAGATATGAGAGTGACAGGAGAGATATGAGAGTTATAGGAAAGATATGAGAGTGATAGGAGAGTGACAGGAGAGATAGGAGAGTGATAGGAGAGATAGGAGAGTGATAGGATAGATATGAGAGTGACAGGAGAGATATGAGAGTGACAGGAGAGATATGAGAGTGATAGGAGAGATATGAGAGTGACAGGAGAGATATGAGAGTGATAGGAGAGATATGAGAGCGATAGGAGAGATATGAGAGTGACAGGAGAGATATGAGAGTTATAGGAGAGATATGAGAGTGATAGGACAGATATGAGAGTGACAGGAGAGATATGAGAGTGATAGGGGAGATATGAGAGTGATATGAGAGATATGAGAGTGACAGGAGAGATATGAGAGTGACAGGAGAGATATGAGAGTGATAGGGGAGATATGAGAGAGATATGAGAGTGATATGAGAGATATGAGAGTGACAGGAGAGATATGAGAGTGATAGGGGAGATATGAGAGTGATATGAGAGTGACAGGAGAGATATGAGAGTGACAGGAGAGATATGAGAGTGATAGGGGAGATATGAGAGAGATATGAGAGTGATATGAGAGATATGAGAGTGACAGGAGAGATATGAGAGTGACAGGAGAGATATGAGAGTGACAGGAGAGATATGAGAGTGACAGGAGAGATATGAGAGTGATAGGAGAGATATGAGAGTGATAGGAGAGATATGAGAGTGATAGGAGAGTGACAGGAGAGATATGAGAGTGACAGGAGAGAAAGGAGAGTTATAGGAGAGATATGAGAGTTGCAGGAGAGATATGAGAGTTACTGGAGAGATATGAGAGTGATGGGACAGATATGAGAGTGACAGGAGAGATATGAGAGTGATAGGACAGATATGAGAGTGACAGGAGAGATATGAGAGTGACAGGAGAGATATGAGAGTTATAGGAGAGATATGAGAGCGACAGGAGAGATATGAGAGTGATAGGAGACATATGAGAGAAATAGGAGAGCGACAGGAGAGATAGGAGAGTGATAGGAGAGTGACATGAGAGATAGGAGAGTGACAGGAGAGATATGAGAGTGACAGGAGAGATATGAGAGTGATAGGAGAGATATGAGAGTGATAGGAGAGATATGAGAGTGATAGGAGAGATAGGAGAGTGACAGGAGAGATAGGAGAGTGATAGGAGAGATATGAGAGGGACAGGAGAGATATGAGAGTGATATGAGAGATATGAGAGTGATAGGAGAGATATGAGAGGGACAGGAGAGATATGAGAGTGACAGGAGAGATATGAGAGTGACAGGAGAGATATGAGAGTGATAGGAGAGATATGAGAGTGACAGGAGAGATATGAGAGTGATAGGAGAGATATGAGAGCGATAGGAGAGATATGAGAGTGACAGGAGAGATATGAGAGTTATAGGAGAGATATGAGAGTGATAGGACAGATATGAGAGTGACAGGAGAGATATGAGAGTGATAGGAGAGATATGAGAGTGACAGGAGAGATGTGAGAGTTATAGGAGAGATATGAGAGTGATAGGACAGATATGAGAGTGACAGGAGAGATATGAGAGTGATAGGACAGATATGAGAGTGACAGGAGAGATATGAGAGTGACAGGAGAGATATGAGAGCGACAGGAGAGATATGAGAGTGATAGGAGACATATGAGAGAAATAGGAGAGCGACAGGAGAGATAGGAGAGTGATAGGAGAGATATGAGAGTGATAGGAGAGATATGAGAGTGATAGGAGAGATATGAGAGTGATAGGAGAGATATGAGAGTGACAGGAGAGATATGAGAGTGATAGGACAGATATGAGAGTGACAGGAGAGATATGAGAGTGATAGGAGAGATATGAGAGTGATAGGAGAGATAGGAGAGCGACAGGAGAGATATGAGAGTGATAGGAGACATATGAGAGAAATAGGAGAGCGACAGGAGAGATAGGAGAGTGATAGGAGAGTGACATGAGAGATAGGAGAGTGACAGGAGAGATATGAGAGTGATAGGAGAGATATGAGAGTGATAGGAGAGATATGAGAGTGATAGGAGAGATAGGAGAGTGACAGGAGAGATAGGAGAGTGATAGGAGAGATATGAGAGGGACAGGAGAGATATGAGAGTGATAGGAGAGATAGGAGAGTGATAGGATAGATATGAGAGTGACAGGAGAGATATGAGAGTGACAGGAGAGATATAAGAGTTATAGGAAAGATATGAGAGTGATAGGAGAGTGACAGGAGAGATAGGAGAGTGATAGGAGAGATAGGAGAGTGATAGGATAGATATGAGAGTGACAGGAGAGATATGAGAGTGACAGGAGAGATATGAGAGTGATAGGAGAGATATGAGAGTGACAGGAGAGATATGAGAGTGACAGGAGAGATATGAGAGCGATAGGAGAGATATGAGAGTGACAGGAGAGATATGAGAGTTATAGGAGAGATATGAGAGTGACAGGAGAGATATGAGAGTGACAGGAGAGATATGAGAGTGATAGGAGAGATATGAGAGTGACAGGAGAGATTGAGAGTAATAGGAGAGATATGAGAGTGATAGGAGAGATATGAGAGTGACGGGAGAGATATGAGAGTGACAGGAGAGATATGAGAGTGATAGGAGAGATATGAGAGTGACGGGAGAGATATGTGAGTGACAGGAGAGATATGAGAGTGATAGGAGAGATATGAGAGTGATAGGAGAGATATGAGAGTGACAGGAGAGATTGAGAGTAATAGGAGAGATATGAGAGTGATAGGAGAGATATGAGAGTGACGGGAGAGATATGTGAGTGACAGGAGAGATATGAGAGTGATAGGAGAGATATGAGAGTGATAGGAGAGATAGGAGAGTGATAGGAGAGATATGAGAGTGACAGGAGAGATATGAGAGTGACAGGAGAGATTGAGAGTAATAGGAGAGATATGAGAGTGATAGGAGAGATATGAGAGTGACGGGAGAGATATGAGAGTGACAGGAGAGATATGAGAGTGATAGGAGAGATATGAGAGTGACGGGAGAGATATGTGAGTGACAGGAGAGATATGAGAGTGATAGGAGAGATATGAGAGTGATAGGAGAGATATGAGAGTGACAGGAGAGATTGAGAGTAATAGGAGAGATATGAGAGTGATAGGAGAGATATGAGAGTGACGGGAGAGATATGAGAGTGACAGGAGGGATATGAGAGTGATAGGAGATATATGAGAGTGACAGGAGAGATATGAGAGTGATAGGAGAGATATGAGAGTGATAGGAGAGATATGAGAAGGATAGGAGAGATATGAGAGTGACGGAAACATCTAGATATGTCTCTTTTTGTTAGAACGTATAACAATGTTTACTCATTTAAATATATCTCCATGTTTATGTATTTGTAAATATCGATTTATCTCCATATAAACATATCTGTGCAAAAAATACATGTACATGTGAAGAACATACATGTGCATGAAATGTACAAATTTGTAAATAAATATTTGTTTTTTATTTCTATGTATGTGTTAAACTGTAATATATGTATAAATATATCTGTTTATATTAACATGTGAAAATGTATCCAAGAATATTTGTACATATATATGTATGTGTATCTGCACATAATTAGATCATATATAAGTATTGCTGTATAAAATGTATTATATCACTATATTATATTACAGTATATTATTATGTTATATTATATTACATATTATATTATCATTTATCTGTGTCTGCAGCACATTGCACTTCGGGGCCTCTCCGGGCCGTGCTGAGGTCACATGAGGACATTAGTGTGGCATATAATGGAAGTAAATATAAATATAGTGTGTGAGCAGCGTGGCCCGCACGCCCCCTCCCCATGCAGCCCGTAGCCTGGCGAGGTCTGACAATGAGTGCAGATAGCTGTGAGCACACTCGCTCACATGCGCACTCACTCACACTAATATGCACACTCACTCACACTAATATGCACACTCACTCACACTAACATGCACACTCACTCACACTAACATGCACACTCACTCACACTAATACTCACATGCACACTCACTCACACTAACATGCACACTCACTAACATGCACACTCACTCACACTAACATGCACACTCACATGCACACTCACAAACACACACACACTAACATTGCAGGGCTATGTGCACGGGTTGCCAGGCTGGCACTGCCCAGTACCCACAGGGGGGTGAGTTGCCTCTCTTGTATATTTACCCTTCCTGGGGTCAGTCCTCAGCAGCCTCCAGCTCACTCGTCAGTATACAGTCTGCAGTCAGAGGGTGGGGGAGAATAAAGAGGGGGTGAAAGCTGAGAGCCTGCTGGAAGAGAGGGCAGGATGGAGGGAGGGGGGCACCGGCG